>JAOWBW010000223.1:1166383-1234542 GCA_026119855.1 Campanula takesimana
GAAGTGTTGAGTCTTAATAATATAGTGGGAGTATCTTAGTTGAGCTAGTTAGTGGGGGAAGGGGGCTAGGTGTAATATTTCAAATTAATCCCTCCCTACTCCCCCTCACCTCCTCCCTCACCTATTCTTCCATTTCCTAGCCAACTCCCTTCTCTCTCTCCATTGATTGGTAAGTTTTTTCTTCCTTTTTCTTCTCTCTTCATTTACTCCATCTTCCTCCCATTATTGTTCATTTCTTAAATCATGAACATTGTTTAGATCGTCGCTAGGATCGCGTAGAGTCAAAAAGATTTGAATTCCGCCAACTTTGAGATTTATCAAGTAGTTACTTTTCCCCATTTTAATGCTAAAATGTTCATATCATGTTCATATAATGCTTTTGTTGTTATATTGGAAGTTTTGATGAGTTTGCAATTTATTTGGAATTTATTTGGGTTTTTGGTCAAAGATGGTGATTTTGGAATGTTGGGTTTGATTCTTTGTTTTGGGTTGATGAATGGTGTATTGGAGTCCCCACCCTAGTTATAAATTGTTTTGGTACATTAGTACATGAATTGGAAGTTGGGATTTTTGGTTAACGTGTTTTGGGTTGAAAATGGAAGAACCCAGTTGTTCTTCCCGATTTCTGGAAATTCCGGCATATTGTGCGACCGCACAAAACTTCCTGGGCGGCCGCGCATCTTTCTGAAGGCTTTTGTTCTTGTTTTGAGACTTTTTGGGCGACCGCACAACCCACTTTGGGCGGCCGCACAGAACCCCTGAAACTTTACATTTTGTTAAATTGTGTAATTGAAGAACGTGCTTTGGTCTAAGTCTTGGGTGTCCTTCTAGTTGACCTTAGTGAACATTGTAGTACACTTTAGTGATAGAATTGAGTCCTTTGTGATCAAGTTTGTGTTTGAAATTCCTTAATTGTTATTTTGGACTTCGAAGCACCTTATTGTGTATTGTTGGTTCATGTCATCTTCTTGGTGATTATTTGGCTTGATTCCCTACTTTGGAATCCTTTGTTGTTTATCGTGCTAGTATTTTATTACTTAGCCTTTACGTGAAAACCCAGCTGGTATTTTGTGTGTGTTTGGGCGATGCGAAACATTATGATGGCACGGCCAAGTCCATTGTGATGTTGACCATTGTTTTGCCCCTTATTACCCTCCTCCAGATTGGCCTTGGATGTGAGAAGAGCTAGCTCCCTTGTGTGCATTTTAGCTTCTTGGAGCATGACTTTGTGGCATGTCTCCCGTCCTTTGTGACACTTCATTGGTTATTGGTTCCGGTACCGGGGTTTCTCTTCGGCTTTCATGCTATTATGAAGATGATGATTTGTTGATTATTGAAGCTGCGCAGCGATCCTTTATTTGGATGTTCCGGTTTGGAAAACCTTGGCTATATCCTTTGTTATGTGTTTATTTCCGCTGCTATCTGTTAAGTGATAAATGCTATGTGCTATGTGATATTTATTATTGCTTATTGCTTCTTGCATCATAGCATGTCATGTAGTTGCATTAGTAACTTATTGAGATTTATCTCACCCCCTTTCCTTTTATCTTTGTTTTTTCCTAAACCCCCCCCCCCAGGTGCTAAGGAATAGTCTCGCTGATCACGAGAAAGAGGACGTCGAGTGTGGAAACATTCTTTGGGGAAAGTTGATATAGGTTGGTTTACATTATGTAAATGTGTAACCATTTTGGGGTATTTGTACCAAACATTGACGTCATTAGGAATTGTGTATATTTTGTATTTTGTTGGGCATAAACTTGTGGAAGTTTATGATAATTGTAATGGGTCTTTATCAAACTTGGTTTTGTAAAACTTTGGATTATTACCTTTTGGTATTAAATGAAATTTTTAACTTCGGTATTTTGGAGTTTATTGTTAGAGTCGACGTCCAGCTCGCGGTCCCGGGGCCCGCGGGGTCCGGGTCGCGACAGTTGGTATCAGAGCTATGGCATTAGCTCTATGTATAAGTCTAGGTGGATTAGTATGACCTAGGTGGGTAGTGGTGTGCGGAGTGATTAACGGTTGATGTCTTATGCAGATAATTATTCGCAATGTCTGGAAGAAGAAACAGAGGAGGTGCTAGTGGGGCACAGAATCAGAATGATACAAGGGATGAAGCCCGTGCCATGTTTCAAGGCATGTTTGAGGCGGCCATGAAGGCCATACATGATCAAGGTCCGAGGGTAGAACAAGCACCACCCCGTTATGGTTTGGAGCAATTTCTGAAGTTGAAACCGGTTGAATTCAATGGGGAGCCCGATGTAAGGAAGGCTGAGTTGTGGATTGAGTCGATGGAGAAGATTTATGATGTATTTGGGTGCTCGGATGAGGATAAGGTCCGGTTCGCGGCTTACAAGCTTGTGGGAGCCGCCGAGCATTGGTGGAAAGGTGTTAAAGCTACTTGGGATGATACTCACATGGTGTATGCGTGGGAGTTGTTTGTGCGCAAATTCAAGGAGCATTTCATTCCGGTTGTTGATCAAAACCGAAAGGAGATCGAGCTACTCAACTTGGAGCAGGGTGTGTTGGCTATAGCACAATACTCGGCTAAGTTCATAGAATTAGCCCGGTATTGCGACTATTTGGTGAGGACCGAGGAACAAAAGGCTATGAGATTCATTCGGGGATTGAAGACCTCCATCCGTACTCAACTTATTGCTCAACGGATAGTGACATTCCAAGATGCGGTGGACCGAGCCTATTTGATAGAGCAAGATATTGGGGAGCATAAAAGGAAGACTGAGGTAACTAACCCGAGTAAGCAAGGATCACAGAGCAAGTCACAACCAAGGATTGATAATCGAGGTAACTTTGGGGGACAATCTCAGTCCCGAGGGCAACCGATCTCAAGGAACCCGGGTACCACTTCCGGGAACCAAAGGAACCAAGGGAGCCAAATTAGGAGGCTTTGTTCGTATTGTCAAAAGGAAGGTCATTCTGAAGACCGTTGTTGGAAGAAGCAAGGAAGTGCACCAATTGTGGTCAAATGGGTCACTTTGTAAAGGATTGCCCAAGAGGTAGAGGACAAGCATCTGGGTCAGGAGTTGGTACTAATCTGGGTCAGAAAAGGGATGCCGCCGGGAAGCCCAAGGTCCAAGGAAGGGTATTTGCCATGAATCAACAACAAGCTACCGATGATCCATCCGTTATTGGAGGTATTATTTCTGTGTCTAATGTGAGCGCGCGAGCGTTAGTAGATCCAGGATCATCTCATTCATACATTTCTGTGAAATTTGCTTCCATGTTAAATGCTGCATTCGAGTGTTTACCGTACGTGCTAGAGGTGTCGACCCCTATAGGAGAATGCTTGATTTCTGATCGAGTCTTCCGTGCTTGTGATGTGGTTATTTGTGGTCGAGTCCTTTGTGCGGATTTGGTAGTTCTTCCTATCCAAGACTTTGATGTCATTTTGGGTATGGATTGGTTGAGCAAGTTTCACGCTTTTGTTGATTGCCGTAAGAAAACTGTTACTTTTTCTATTCCCGATGTGCCTAAGTTTGTTTTTGAGGCTAGTCCTCTGAGTAGGAAGGTTCGCTTAATTTCTTTTATGAAAGCGAGACGATTATTGCATAGTGGTTGTGAAGGGTATTTGGCTAGTGTTCTTGATACTAGGAAAGAATCCCCTAGTTTGGATAGTGTTCGGGTAGTTCGGGAGTTTCCCGATGTTTTCTCTACCGAGTATGAGATGCCTCCCGATCGTGAGATTGAGTTTTGTATAGACCTTTTTCTGGGTACGGCTCCGATTTCGAAAGCGCCTTATAGGTTAGCTCCCGCAGAATTGAAGGAATTAAAGGTTCAGTTGCAAGAGTTGCTGGATCGAGGGTTTATCCGCCCTAGTGTTTCCCCGTGGGGAGCACCGGTTTTATTCGTGCGGAAGAAAGATGGTTCGTTGAGATTGTGTATAGATTACCGAAAGTTGAATCAGGTTACGGTGAAGAACAAGTATCCTCTACCACATATTGATGATTTGTTTGATCAGCTTCAAGGGTCCGTGGTTTTCTCTAAACTTGATTTGAGGAGTGGGTACCATCAGTTGAAGGTTCGATCGGAGGATATTCCGAAGACTGCTTTTCGCACTCGTTATGGTCATTATGAGTTCTTGGTTATGCCGTTTGGGTTGACTAACGCGCCGGCCGTATTTATGGATTTGATGAACCGGATTTTCCATCCCTATCTTGATTCGTTCGTGGTGGTTTTCATCGACGACATTCTTGTTTATTCGAAATCTCGAGATGAGCACGAGCAGCACTTGAGGACAGTTTTATCCGTTCTTGCGAAGGAGCAATTATTTGCGAAGTTCAGTAAATGCGAATTTTGGCTTGAGAAGGTGTCATTTCTGGGGCATGTTATTTCGAAAGACGGGATTTCCGTGGACCCGTCAAAGATTGAGGCCATAGTGGATTGGAAGAAACCCGAGTCAGTGACAGAGATTAGAAGCTTTCTTGGTTTAGCCGGGTATTACCGAAGATTTATTGAAGGGTTTTCGAGGATTGCTACTCCGATGACTCAGTTGACCAGGAAGAATGTTCCGTTTGTGTGGACCGAGAAGTGTGACAAGAGTTACGAGGAATTGAAGAAGAGGTTGACTACCGCACCGATCTTGACTTTGCCTAATGGGAGCGATGGCCTAGTGATTTACAGTGATGCTTCGAAAGAGGGTTTGGGTTGTGTGTTGATGCAGAGTGGGAAAGTGATTGCTTATGCTTCGAGGAAGTTGACCCCTAGTGAGCAGAATTACCCGACTCATGATATGGAGTTAGCGGCTATTATATTTGCGTTGCACAAGTGGAAGCACTATCTTTATGGAGCGAGGTTTGAAATTTTTACGGATCACAAGAGTTTGAAGTACCTTTTCTCCCAGAAGGAGTTGAACAACCGACAGCGCCGATGGATGGAATTGTTGAAGGATTATGATTGTACGATTTCTTATCACCCGGGAAAGGCGAATGTGGTAGCCGATGCGATTAGTAGGAAATCTTATGTGGCTTCGATGATGGTTCGTGAATGGAAAATGCTTGAGGATGTTCGAGATTGGTCTCCTCGTGAATCGAGACATGGGGCTATTTTTGCGAATATTAGAGTGTCTCCGACCCTAATTCAGAGGATAAAGGAAGCTCAGAAAGAAGATCCCGAGTTGGTGAAGATAATGGGTAAACTGAAAGAGAAGAACTTCGAGGATTTTTCTTTGAGTTCCAGTGGAGTGTTGACTTTCCGTGGTCGTTTGTGTGTTCCGGATGTTGATGGAATTAAACAGAGAGTTCTTGATGAGGGTCACAAATCGAGATATACTATTCATCCGGGTGGTACGAAGATGTATCAGGATTTGAAGCAACAATTTTGGTGGATTAATATGAAAAGGGAGATAGCGGAGTATGTTTCAAAGTGTTTAACATGTCAGCAGGTCAAAGCCGAGCATCAGAGACCCGCGGGATTGCTTCAGCCGTTAGAGATTCCCGAGTGGAAATGGGAGCATGTGACCATGGATTTCGTTACGGGACTGCCTCGTACCCGTAGGAAGTTTGACAGTGTTTGGGTAATAGTGGATAGATTGACCAAGAGCGCCTATTTCTTGCCTATTGACATCAGATATTCGATGGAGAAGCTTGCGACCCTTTATATTGATGAGATTGTTAGATTGCATGGGGTTCCGGTTAGCATTGTGTCAGATCGAGACCCGAGGTTTACTTCTAGATTCTGGAAGGCGTTTCAGGAAGCTTTGGGTACAGATTTGCGATTCAGTACGGCTTTTCATCCCCAGACCGATGGTCAATCCGAGAGGACTATTCAGATTCTTGAGGATATGTTGCGAGCGTGTTCGATAGATTTTCCGATTCTTGGGATTCGCACCTATCATTAGTGGAATTCTCTTACAACAACAGTTATCAGGCTAGTATCGAGATGGCACCATATGAGGCCTTGTATGGAAGGAAATGTAGATCGCCTATTTGTTGGGATGAGGTTGGTGAAGCGAAAGTTTTGGGTATTGATTTGCTTCGGGATTCGGTTGAGAAAGTTAAAGTTATCCGGGATAGATTGAAGATAGCCCAGAGTCGACATAAGAGCTATGCAGATAACCGAAGGCGAGATCTTAGCTTTCAGACCGGTGATTTGGTATTCTTGAAGGTATCTCCGAAGGTGGGTATTCGTCGTTTGGGAAGAAAGGCAAGTTGGCTCCGAGGTTTATTGGTCCGTTTGAGATTTTGGGAAAGGTGGGACTTCTTGCGTACCGTCTTGCGTTACCGTCATCTTTAGACCGGTTGCACAACGTTTTCCACGTTTCTATGCTTCGGAAGTACGTTCACGATCCGTCTCACGTGTTACCGAGGATACCGGAAGATATTGAGCCCGATATGACTTATGAGGAACGACCGGTTCGGATCTTCGATTACAAAGTCCAAGAGTTGAGGAACAAGAGCATCGCGTTGGTTCGAGTTCTTTGGAGGAATCATAATATCGAGGAATCGACGTGGGAGCTTCGTGATGAGGTCGAGAGGAAATTTCCGTGGCTTTTTGTTTGAGGTGAGTCTCGTTAAAATTCGGGTCGAATTTTCTTTAAGGGGGAGTGAATGTCACGACCCGAAATCTAGGTTCTATTTTATTAGTAATTAAATGATTTTTATTTAATTATTTTCTTATTTATTTATTTAAATTATTATTTATTTAAATAATTATGTGTGCATTTATGTTTCATAATAATTATGCCTGGCATTTTATTCGAGTTAATTGGGCTAGTGTAGAAGTGTTGAGTCTTAATAATATAGTGGGAGTATCTTAGTTGAGCTAGTTAGTGGGGGAAGGGGGCTAGGTGTAATATTTCAAATTAATCCCTCCCTACTCCCCCTCACCTCCTCCCTCACCTATTCTTCCATTTCCCAGCCAACTCCCTTCTCTCTCTCCATTGATTGGTAAGTTTTTTCTTCCTTTTTCTTCTCTCTTCATTTACTCCATCTTCCTCCCATTATTTTTCATTTCTTAAATCATGAACATTGTTTAGATCGTCGCTAGGATCGCGTAGAGTCAAAAAGATTTGAATTCCGCCAACTTTGAGATTTATCAAGTAAGTTACTTTTCCCCCATTTTAATGCTAAAATGTTCATATCATGTTCATATAATGCTTTTGTTGTTATATTGGAAGTTTTGATGAGTTTGCAATTTATTTGGAATTTATTTGGGTTTTTGGTCAAAAATGGTGATTTTGGAATGTTGGGTTTGATTCTTTGTTTTGGGTTGATGAATGGTGTATTGGAGTCCCCACCCTAGTTATAAATTGTTTTGGTACATTAGTACATGAATTGGAAGTTGGGATTTTGGTTAAATGTGTTTTGGGTTGAAAATGGAAGAACCCAAGTTGTTCTTCCCGATTTCTGGCAATTCCGGCATATTGTGCGACCGCACAAAACTTCCTGGGCGGCCGCGCATCTTTCTGAAGGCTTTTGTTCTTGTTTTGAGACTTTTTGGGCGACCGCACAACCCACTTTGGGCGGCCGCACAGAACCCCTGAAACTTTACATTTTGTTAAATTGTGTAATTGAAGAACGTGCTTTGGTCTAAGTCTTGGGTGTCCTTCTAGTTGACCTTAGTGAACATTGTAGTACACTTTAGTGATAGAATTGAGTCCTTTGTGATCAAGTTTGTGTTTGAAATTCCTTAATTGTTATTTTGGACTTCGAAGCACCTTATTGTGTATTGTTGGTTCATGTCATCTTCTTGGTGATTATTTGGCTTGATTCCCTACTTTGGAATCCTTTGTTGTTTATCGTGCTAGTATTTTATTACTTAGCCTTTACGTGAAAACCCAGCTGGTATTTTGTGTGTGTTTGGGCGATGCGAAACATTATGATGGCACGGCCAAGTCCATTGTGATGTTGACCATTGTTTTGCCCCCTTATTACCCTCCTCCAGATTGGCCTTGGATGTGAGAAGAGCTAGCTCCCTTGTGTGCATTTTAGCTTCTTGGAGCATGACTTTGTGGCATGTCTCCCGTCCTTTGTGACACTTCATTGGTTATTGGTTCCGGTACCGGGGTTTCTCTTCGGCTTTCATGCTATTATGAAGATGATGATTTGTTGATTATTGAAGCTGCGCAGCGATCCTTTATTTGGATGTTCCGGTTTGGAAAACCTTGGCTATATCCTTTGTTATGTGTTTATTTCCGCTGCTATCTGTTAAGTGATAAATGCTATGTGCTATGTGATATTTATTATTGCTTATTGCTTCTTGCATCATAGCATGTCATGTAGTTGCATTAGTAACTTATTGAGATTTATCTCACCCCCTTTCCTTTTATCTTTGTTTTTTCCTTAACCCCCCCCCCCAGGTGCTAAGGAATAGTCTCGCTGATCACGAGAAAGAGGACGTCGAGTGTGGAAACATTCTTTTGGGGAAAGTTGATATAGGTTGGTTTACATTATGTAAATGTGTAACCATTTTGGGGTATTTGTACCAAACATTGACGTCATTAGGAATTGTGTATATTTTGTATTTTGTTGGGCATAACTTGTGGAAGTTTATGATAATTGTAATGGGTCTTTATCAACTTGGTTTTGTAAAACTTTGGATTATTACCTTTTGGTATTAAATGAAATTTTAACTTCGGTATTTTGGAGTTTATTGTTAGAGTCGACGTCCAGCTCGCGGTCCCGGGGCCCGCGGGGTCCGGGGTCGCGACATTTATACTAGTGCTTAACAAGTACTAGGGACGGAGATTATTATAAGTAAACATGAACAACAATAATAATCAAAACATCTCTTTATTGATATGAAATAAATGATAACAATTACAACGTTTATTAAACGTGCCTAGGGCACCACTACCAACAATCTCCCACTTGCCCTAGGCCCAATCTCCCATGTATCTAATACACATGGACCTAACATGACAATCATGTTTAGCTTGTGGAAGTCCCTTTGTTAGTGGGTCCGCAACATTGTCATCAGTAGGTACTCTGCATATATTTACGTCTCCCCTATCAACGATCTCTCGAATGATATGAAAACGCCTAAGTATGTGTTTGGATTTCTGATGTGCTCTTGGTTCCTTTGCTTGAGCAATAGCACCATTATTGTCGCAATAAAGGTCTATTGGATTAGCAATACTAGGAACCACTTCAAGTTCAGTTATGAACTTCTTAATCCAAACAGCTTCTTTTGCAGCATCCGATGCAGCAATATACTCAGCTTCTGTTGTAGAATCAGCGGTTGTACTTTGCTTGGAACTCTTCCAGCTTACAGCTCCACCATTTAACATAAACACAAAACCCGATTGCGATCGGCTATCATCTTTGTCGGTTTGGAAGCTTGCATCCGTGTAAGCATTTACAACGAGATCATCTTCCATTCCTCCATAGACCAAAAACGAGTCTTTAGTCCTTCTTAAGTACTTAAGAATCGCTTTTACAGCTATCCAGTGATTTTCGCCAGGGTCGGATTGGTATCTACTTGTCATGCTCAAAGCATAAGACACATCCGGCCTAGTACAAATCATGGCATACATGATGGACCCAATTGCCGAAGCATATGGAACATCATTCATTTTTCTCACGCTCATCTTTTGTCTTAGGACATTGAGTCTTGCTTAGAGAAACTCCATGTAACACGGGCAAGGTGCCTCTCTTAGAATTTTCCATACGGAATCTTCTAATGACCTTGTCAATGTATGTACTTTGGCTTAAACCAAGTAGCCTCCTTGATCTATCTCTATAGATCTTAATGCCAAGTATATATGCGGCTTCACCCATATCTTTCATTGCGAAGCACTTTCCTAACCAAGTCTTCACAGACTGAAGTGTAGGAATGTCGTTCCAATGAGCAATATGTCATCCACGTATAAAATAAGGAATAGCACTATGCTCCCACTAATCTTCTTGTATACACAAGGCTCATCTTCGTTCTTGATGAAACCAAACTCTTTGACCGATTCATCAAAACGGAGATTCCAACTCCTTGAAGCTTGCTTCAATCCATAGATGGATCTTTGCAATTTGCATACCTTAGAATCTTGTTCAAAACCTTCTGGTTGTGTCATATACACATCCTCTTGGAGTTTTCCATTCAGGAAAGCGGTTTTGACGTCCATCTGCCATATTTCATAGTCATGATATGCGGCAATGGCAAGCAAAATTCTTATAGACTTGATCATTGCTACGGGTGAAAAGGTCTCATCATAGTCAATACCATGAACTTGCCTATAACCCTTCGCTACAAGCCTAGCTTTGTTTTTAACAAGTATTGTTCCTGTTTCCCGTTAGTTTCTTGTTTCTTGTTAGTACGCGCACCAGGTTCGAGGTTCTATTAGGGGATCCCGGGACTTGGGGCGTGTCATTATTATAGTCTTCCACTTGATGAACATTATGTTTTAAATATTCAACGCTACTTTTAACCGAGTAGTTATAAAGGGTATGATTGGCATAATCGGATTCCCGTTGGGAAGAATAATAAGCTAAATGGATTTGTCCGTCCACGGAGAGATGTCAAGCTTGGGCCCCTCGAAGAAATGATGTTGATGAAATGTTCGGCCGGACTCAAATGGATTGATTGGATCAATAGCATTTGAATTATCAACATATTCGGAATCGAGAAAGTATTAAACCAAAACAAGTTGACTGTTTGACCATGACTTGTGTTCAATGACATCGTGGACAAAAGGATTGTGACATATTCTAAAGGAATGCGAACTTGTATCTAGTTATACTATTTGGGTAGGTATGACGGTTTGCTAGAACCTAATCATATCTTATGGGATCATGTTTGAGCCCATTGCCAACTTAGTATAATCCTAGAGGGTCACACACAATAGAACGAATCTTAAATAAGAGGACTATATTGGCATTTAGGGCCGGAAGACCTCTAAGGAATTTATGGAATATTTTGGGCTTCCTGGTCAACCAAGCGGGCGCTTGGGTTGAACCAGGCGGGCGCCTCAATGATTTCTAAAAGGCCTTGACCTTCTGGTCAAATAAGCGGGCGCCTGGGTAGGACCAGGCGGGCGCCCGGTATGGCGGCAGGAATTTTCCTAATTTGATTAGGAAAGGTTTTTGACACAAGTTACCTACTTGGAATAGGTCTTAATTGTGTATAAAAACCCCAATTCGGCCAGACCATATTTACTAGTGCTTTTGTGATTCTCCAAAGAGTTTGAGAGAGATTTATTTTGTTCTAAGACACCCTTGGTTGAGGAACAAAATAATACACAAATAAATTACACATAGTTCTTTATTTCAAATTGTGAAAACGTGTTTTAAAATTATTGGTCTAGCAACCAAGATCGAAGAAGTTCCTTTGATATTCGTTCGAAGTGTGGATACCGCTAGAGGGTGAATTTTATCATCTTACAAAGTTCGTGATTTGTTCGTGATAAAGCTTCAAGATCTCCACCAAGACCAAAAAGAAAAGTTCATAGCCATCAAGGGTTAGTTTTATCCTATATTCATGTTGTTGTATTTGATTTAATCATATGAACAGATCCATGGCTTTGGGTTTCTTAAAACTTTAATTGCTATATTCCGCTGCGCATGTTACTACGAAACCCAACAGTGGTATCAGAGCCCCGTTCATGTTGATTATTTCAATACCTTGATCATATTATGTGTATATAAATTGTTTATGTGCCTAGCATGATATGAATATTGGAATATATGATGCTTATGTGTTTTGTGATTTTATGTGGTTTATTGTTTTGCAACTTTAATCGCACCATTCAATCGCAATAAAAATTATGGTGGATTCTGGATTATTATGATTATTAATTTTGATTGGATCAAAGTTTTAATAATCATGGAAAAATAATCTTGAGACAAAATTTTCGAACTCAAAAATTCTGTTCCATTCTGGGCAATCAAGCGCCGGCCCGCGCTAAACCAGGCGCGCGCTCGCTAGGCCAGAATGTTCCGATTCTTGTTGAAATCTGATTCTGGAATTTTTCAATAAATTCAACAAAACCAGTAACAGAACCAATTCAGACTTGATGATCTGGAATGGGTTTTGGGTAGTTGGTTTGTGTGTGGATTTTGGGGTTTGACTTTCCTATTTGTTTTAGTCTTGTGATTCCTAGATTGGTTCAAGTTTTGGATGGCTAATCTGCGTTCATCGAGATTGTGTTTCCCAAAATTGATCGCAATCAAAGTTTCAAAGATAAAACGAAGTTAGAATTATGAAGAGTTCATAATTGCTAAAATTGAGAAACAAAGTTCTTGATTCAATGATTGGAGATCCATGTGGAATTGTGAATGCAATTGGCCTACGTTCATCGAGACCATCTATTGCTTAGTTTCGACCACATGGACTACTTTCTTGGTTTCTTGAATTAGTGCGGGATTGTGGTTGATTGTGGTTGCCTAATGGCTTAGTTCGACCGCACTTCTTGTTGTCTTGATTTGGAGATAATAACCGAAGTTGAAATAGTCTCATCCTCATAATTATAGAGAAACTAATGACACATAAATATCATGCTTAAATTAATGGAGATTAATTTAGTGGCTAAACTTGATGTGTAACATGTTTATATTATGTGCTCATAAATGTGTTATATGCTATGAATGATGAACCTTCAAAGAAAGTTTTAAGTCCTTCTTTGCCATGCCATGATTAAAACACTTGTTTATACATGGGTAATCTTGATGTGGGTTTGCCTCCGCGAGGTGCATTAATCTTATTCATGTATGAGCAAGATGAGGTTCATTAATTTAATGTGGGCTTGCCTCCGCAAGGTGCATTAAATTGAATGGTTCCTATGCGTTTAAAATGGTTGGACTTAATTAGGTGTCAAAACAGTTTTGGGCCTAAGCAAAAGATGAGATTAAACATGTTTTTTGAAATTGGATTTCTCAAAGAATCTCATAAAAGGATCTAAGAATCATATGGGATATGATTGACATGATTGTCTACCTAATTAATTTAGTTTTGAGCGGTCCGCCTCCGTGGACTCAAAAGTTAAATTAAAGTTGGATCTTAGCCCAATTAAATTATATTATACATTGGATGTATGTGAAGGTTATATAATTTAGTGGAGTATTTTGTTTGAAAATACATTATTTATCTCTTTAATGAAAACCGGTACTTATTAAATTTTGGAAATTTTGCATATTTGTAGATAATGACTAATAACACTCAATCAATGTTGTTGCGATCGATCCTTGAGAAGGATAAGCTCGAAGAGAATGGTACTAACTTTATGGATTGGATCCGTAGCATAAGAATCGCTCTTAGGCAAGAAGATAAGTTGTACATTCTCGATGGGCCTCTCCCTGCTGAACCACAGCCTACTGCCCCTAGGCTGGAAAGAGACAATTACAAGAAACATCGTAATGATTCTAGAGATGTAAGTTGTCTCATGCTTGCTGCTATGTGTTCAAAACTCCAACAAAGTTTGGAACATTTGGAAGCCTATGAGATAGGCGTGGAGTTGAGAACCATGTTTCAAGAGCAAGCTAGGCAAGAGAGGTACAAGACCATTGTTGCATTCACTACTAGTAAAATGAATGAAGGGCAACAAGTGAGTCCTCACTTTCTTAAAATGAAAGGTTATGTAGAGCACCTGAGAAACTTGGCTATCCAATCCCATTGGAGCTAGCCACGGATCTCATTCTTAATTCATTGCCTAAAAGTTATAATCAGTTTGTGATGAATTATAACATGCATGGAATGGATAAGAATCTCTCTGAGTTGCATGGGATGCTCAAAACTGCAGAGATGAAAATTGTGGAGAAAGGTTCTCCCGTGCTCTTGGTTCATGATGGGAAGAAGGCTAGTGCCAAAGGAAAGGGTAAGAAAGTTGTCAAACCCAAAATAAGCAAGGCAAAGGTTGCCAAGGCTACTGAGGCAAAACCCGATTCACAAAAAGATGCAATCTGTTTCCATTGTCAAGAAATTGGTCATTGGAAACGTAATTGCAAGGCTTTCTTGGAAGAGCAAAAGAAGAAGAAGAGCAGCAAGGCTGCGTTGACTTCAGGTATCTATATGATAGATATTCTCCTTTCTACCACTGATTCTTGGGTATTGGATACCGGATGTGGTTCTCACATTTGTCTAAATGTGTAAGGACTAAAGAATAGGAGACTGCTTAAAGAAGGTGAAGTAGATCTACGCGTGGGGAATGGAGCAAGAGTTGCTGCATTAGGCGTAGGGACTTATGAAGTCACTTTACCTTCCGGATTAATTCTTGTTTTAAACAATTGTTATTATGTTCCGGATTTAAGCAGAAATATTATTTCAATTTCTTGTTTGGATAATGAAGGTTTTAAGTTTCTTATTGAGAATAAGAAATTTTCTATTTATTTAAATGATGTGCTTTATGGTATTGCTAATTCATTTAATGGC
This sequence comes from Campanula takesimana, assembly GCA_026119855.1. NCBI lineage: Eukaryota > Viridiplantae > Streptophyta > Magnoliopsida > Asterales > Campanulaceae > Campanula > Campanula takesimana. The sequence continues at coordinate 1,180,697 of JAOWBW010000223.1, forward strand.
CTTTATATCTTGGATGTCAAGAATGAAAATAATGACAATGTCTGTCATGTAAATAAGAAATCTAAACCTAATGATGTAAATCATACTTATTTGTGGCATTGCCGTCTCGGTCATATTAATGAGAAGCATATCTCAAAACTCCATGGGGACGGACTTTTAGGTTCATGTGACCTCGAGTCATATGACACTTGTGAGTCGTGTCTTCTTAGAAAAATGACTAAGACACCTTTTACCAAGCTAGGTGAAAGGGCAAGTGACTTATTGGGGTTGATACATTCCGATGTATGCGGACCATTAAGTAGCAATGCTAGGGGAGGATTTCAATACTTGAAATCCTCTAAAGTGAAGCATTTGAGATATTTAGAATATTTCAAAATGAAATAGAAAAACAACTTGGCAAAAGTATCAAAGCACTTCGATCAGATCGAGCTGGTGAATACTTGAGTCAAGAATTTGATGATCATCTAAAGAATTGTGGAATAGTTTCACAATTGACTCCACCCGGAACGCCACAATGGAATGGTGTATCCGAGAGGAGAAATCGGACTTTGTTAGACATGGTTCGATCAATGATGAGTCAAGTTGATCTTCCAATATCCTTTTGGGGTTATGCTCTAGAAACCGCTGCTTTCACACTAAATCGTGTTCCAACTAAATCGGTTCAAAAGACTCCATATGAGATGTGGAGCGGAAAGAAAACTTGTTTATCTTTCATGAAGATTTGGGGTTGCGAAGCTTTTGTCAAAAGACTTGTCATAGACAAACTTGCACACAAATCTGATAAATGTATTTTCGTGGGATATCCTAAGGAAACTAGAGGATATTACTTTTACAACCGTGAGGACAACAAAGTGTTTGTTGCCCGAACTGGTGCCTTTCTAGAGAAAGAGTTTCTCTCCATAGAAATCAGTGGGAGTAAAATAAATCTTGAAGAAATTCGAGACTTAGAAAATAACATTGAACCAATAGTGGAACAAGAACAAGAACCACAAGGAGTTGTGGAACCTGTTCAAAATACACAAGTAACTCGCAGATCTAGTAGGTTACGATCCAAGCCCGAGAGATATGGATTTCTCGTAACAGATAGTAATGAGGTAGAAATCATTGAAAATGATGAGCCGTCAACCTACCAAGAGGCGATGTCTTCTCCTGATTCGGACAAGTGGCTTGGAGCCATGGAATCCGAATTGCAATCCATGCAAGACAATCAAGTTTGGAATTTGATTGATGTGCCCGAAGGTGTAAAAACCATAGGATGCAAATGGGTCTTCAAGAAGCAGACTGACATGGATGGGAAGGTGCATACTTACAAAGCTAGGCTTGTAGCGAAGGGTTATAGGCAAGTTTATGGTATTGACTATGATGAGACCTTTTCACCCGTAGCAATGATCAAATCTATAAGAATTTTGCTTGCCATTGCCGCATATCATGACTATGAAATATGGCAAATGGACGTCAAAACCGCTTTCCTTAATGGAAAACTTCAAGAGGATGTGTATATGACACAACCAGAAGGTTTTGAACAAGATTCTAAGGTATGCAAATTGCAGAGATCCATCTATGGATTGAAGCAAGCTTCTAGGAGTTGGAATCTCCGTTTTGATGAACGGTCAAAGAGTTTGGTTTCATCAAGAACGAAGATGAGCCTTGTGTATACAAGAAGATTAGTGGGAGCATAGTGGTATTCCTTATTTTATACGTGGATGACATATTACTCACTGGAAACGACATTCCTACACTTCAGTCCGTAAAGACTTGGTTAGGAAAATGCTTCGCAATGAAAGATATGGGTGAAGCCGCATATATTCTTGGCATTAAGATCTATAGAGATAGATCAAGGAGGCTACTTGGTTTAAGCCAAAGTACATACATTGACAAGGTCATTAGAAGATTCCGTATGGAAAATTCTAAGAGAGGCACCTTGCCCGTGTTACATGGAGTTTCTCTAAGCAAGACTCAATGTCCTAAGACAAACGATGAGCGTGAGAAAATGAATGATGTTCCATATGCTTCGGCAATTGGGTCCATCATGTATGCCATGATTTGTACTAGGCCGGATGTATCTTATGCTTTGAGCATGATAAGTAGATACCAATCCGACCCTGGCGAAAATCACTGGATAGCTGTAAAAGCGATTCTTAAATACTTGAGAAGAACTAAAGACTCGTTTTAAGTCTATGGAGGAATGGAAGATGATCTCGTTGTAAATGCTTACACGGATGCAAGCTTCCAAACCAACAAAGATGATAGCCGATCGCAATCGGGTTTTGTGTTTATGTTAAATGGTGGAGCTGTAAGCTGGAAGAGTTCCAAGCAAAGTACAACCGCTGATTCTACAACAGAAGCTGAGTATATTGCTGCATCGGATGCTGCAAAGGAAGCTGTTTGGATTAAGAAGTTCATAACTGAACTTGAAGTGGTTCCTAGCATTGCTAATCCAATAGACCTTTATTGCGATAATAATGGTGCTATTGCTCAAGCAAAGGAACCAAGAGCACATCAGAAATCCAAACACATACTTAGGCGTTTTCATATCATTCGAGAGATCTTTGATAGGGGAGACGTAAATATATGCAGAGTACCTACTGATGACAATGTTGCGGACCCGCTAACAAAGGGACTTCCACAAGCTAAACATGATGGTCATGTTAGGTCCATGGGTAATACATGGGAGATTGGGCCTAGAGCAAGTGGAGATTGTTGGTAGTGGTGCCCTAGGCACGTTTAATAAACGTTGTAATTGTTATCATTTATTTCATATCAATAAAGAGATGTTTTCATTATTATTTTTGTTCATGCTTACTTATAATAATCCCCGTCCCTATTACTTATTAAGCACAAGTATAAAGGCTAAATGATCATGAGATGATCATGTTAGATTTATGGGTACTTGTTTGGAACAAGGTACTGGACATGACCCGCTGTATGAGATTTATGTCATGGTCTATGTCGAACATATATATCATATTAGTTATGTCATTTGAATCCTTAGACATGAAGTTATTTGTAACGCCCATCCTTAATCTCGTTAAATATTTGACTTATTTGTTAAATTCTTGACTTGCTTGTTAAATTCTTGGCTAGCATATTTAGATGCTATTTTATTTGAGTTAATTATTTAACTACTTTAGAAAATTAAGGTGGTTAAATGTCAAAGTTGAAAGTTTAGGGGCCTTTTTGTCAAAGTTAGACCTTGAGGGGCCTAGTTGCAATTCTTGGAAACTTGAAAGTATATCTTGTGGGTTTCTTCTCAGAGAAAGCAATTCTCAACTTTCTTCTCGTACTTTCCCTCTGTTTCATAATAGGGAGTTCAGTTTTACCTTATTCTCGACTCCTTGCGATTAATTATCCCTCTGTTCGTGATTCTGGTCCCGGATAAATATTCGTGGCGTTGAATAGAGCGTTTCCGGCCGAACAGAAATTAATTTGGGTCAACTTGATTTCGGACTAGGTAAGTTATTGACTCCCCCTTACTTGTAATAACATGCATATATGTTATTCCCGCTACTTGTTCTTGTTAAAATTGTGTTTTGGGCAATTTTTGTGATACTTGTAATTTTGGGACGAAGGGAGTATAAATATTATGCGTACAAAAGAAAATTGGAAAAATTGGTTCAAATTGGTTAACCTTCTGGGTTTGCAAATTGTTAAATTACACTCCTATCCGTGAGACGGTAAAATAGTAACTTGATTTAAATATTATTAGAAAAATTGTACCATTATTTGTGGTACGGGGAAATGAATGGAAGTATCCTTAAATGGATATAGTAGTATAATATAAAATTGTACTTATACTTTTAAGGACGGTGAAATATTAAATTGGAATAAAAGGAAATTGTCCTATTATTTATGGGACGATAAAAGAAATGAATTGAGCTTGAAATAGTGTCTTGGGTATTGCCTAGGGGTTAGTAAAAGTATACTCCTACATTTGGGACGGAGAATTTATAAGTATAAAAGTCTCTGTTGAAATAAGAAAGTATAATGGAAATGAGTGATTTAAGCTTGTTATTATACTCCTGGGTTTGATAATATATTGATAAAAATTATACTCCTACGCTTGGGACGGAAAATTATTTAACCTGGGAAAGAATTCGGATTTTGGCATTTTTGGGCCTTGGGCGACCGCCCATTTTGGGCTGGGCGACCGCCCATCTATCTGAAGTATTTTGTTCTTGGAAAGCCTGATTTTGGGCGACCGCCCACACCATTTTGTGCGGCCGCCCATATGTCCTGAAAAATTGTAAAACTTGTTTAATGATTGTATAAGTTGGAAATAACTCTAGTTAAGGTATATAACCTTAGTATAAGATGTCCTAGCAAGTGTTGTGACACCTTAGGGGTATCAGAACTTGGTTTTAAACGTGTATACTCATTGAATTAAAATGAGAACTTAAGTATAAGAGTAACAACTCTTTTATATGTCTTGAAAGTGCTATGAACAAGCACTTATGTGTTATACTATCTTGAAGCCAATGATTGTGCACCTTAGGGGCATTAAAACAATGACTTGAGATTGAATATCCTATGTAGGGGATTAAGAACTTGTAAGTATGAGTTGTATAGCTCATTGACTTAATTTGAATTCGAAGTATTCTTGGTCTAGGTTTAGGGTACTACCCTAGATGGCCTAGATGAGTGTTGTAGAACACTCTAGTACTGAAAAATAGTCCCTTCGTGATCAAATGAAATGCGGACTTGAATCATAATTTAATGATAACTTGAATATAAGAGTAATAACTCTTTTATGTGTCTTGAAGTCAATGTTTGTGTACCTTAGGGACACCAACTAATGTCTAGAGCTTGAATGTCCTAAGAAAAGGATTGGAAAATAATTCGTGAAAGATGTATAATTCATCTTCCTAGCTTGAACTTGAAGTATAAGATAATTAACTCTTGTACATGTTTAATCATCCAAAGAAATGGATTGAGAACTTGGATATAAGATGATAAGATCTTGTATATGTATTGAATGTCTTGAATGTCTTGAATGTCTTAAGATGAGACAGTAACTTGAAGTATAAGACAATAAAACCTTGTACATGACTTGAACATCCAAATAATTGGTTAAGACTTGAATATAAGATTATAAAATCTTGTACGTGCCTTGACACCAATATAGGTGCATGGTAATAAACTTGAAAGAGTCTTGATGTGTATATGCGAATCTTGTATATATTTACTTGATAGAATGTGGCTTCTTGATTGATTGGTACATGGTATGAATAACCAAAGAATTGGGTTATGGAACTAGATAGAGAATGATTAACTCTACTACATAGTTGAACTTGATACGTGTATATTGGAAATGCTATAAATAAGCACTAAAGTATAAATGATTTAGTTTTTAATCGTGTATATACTCAATGAAGTATATAAAATATAAAGAAGATATAGGACTTGTGTAATATGAAGATAATTCATATAATCGTGAATACTACGATTTAAATTAATAAGAATGATTACAGAACACAATATGTGTTAGAAAATGTATTCGATTACTAACGATGCATATACGTAAGTATGACTGTGTCTAGGTACAATGTGACCTATTCTACTACGTGTTTAGGGTATAATGCATTGAGCTCTACTTGATAGTAAGGGTATCGTGATAGACACTTTAATGTGTTAAATCGTGATATGAATATGTACGTGCAAACGTGCAAACTTGGCATGTGACAAAGTGATATACCCTACTACTTGACTGAAGTCTGTTATAAATGGACTCTTACTTGGATTGATCGTGTTACATGGACACCTTATGTGCCATTGTTATCTTGGTTTGTATTCGCAATAATTGCGTATGGGTACTTGTATTCTCGTGAGCACATGATACATAATTACATGGTGCATATTCTCGTGAGCACATGATACATGATTACATGGTGCATAAAGAATAGTCCACTAATAAGGGACTGAGTTCTGTTCTCGTAGTTCAAGTAAACATCTACTTGTGCATTCTTGGTGAGTCCAGCTGGTTCTCCTTTCTTGTTCGAAAATATATAGGTTCACGCTTGTCGCGAGAGCTGGGGTTTAAGTGACAATCGGGTCCCTATGTATTTCCGCCTGACCCCTTACTACCAGCCATAGTAAGGGCATAGCTTCCTTGGTTGGAGCAATAAGCCTGACCTAAGTGAATGCTAACTCCTGTCCTGTTCACCTCATCGATCTTGTTCTTGTGGATGACACTGGTTACCAGGTCTTCTTATATACTGCACAGCAGTCTCTTGTTCCTGTTCTTGGTTGTCCTCAGCTAGTAAAAGCATCGACAACAAATGGTATTCTTGGGAGGAATAAGGAAGGATTCAAGTACAATGCGTGATAGGCCTATGTGCATCTTGGTGAGCTGGTTTAGCCTCTCACACTACTTGACTACTTGTTACCTGATCATTTCTTGAGCTTGATTACTTGTTGGGTTGGCTTAGCCTCTCATATACTTGTTACTAGATGATAGTTGATATATGATTACTTGAGTATCTACTTGTATTGAATGATAACATGACATATAGTTGCATGTTAATATCTTACTGAGATTTATCTCACCCTTTATTTGTTTAATTGTTCCCCCCCCCCCAGGAAAGCAGGGGATAGTACGCAGTGAGACTCGACTTAGCTGGGAACTTATTCAGCAGGATATTCTTGTTCGAAGTTAGAGTCCTTTTATATTTTGGTAAGGACGATCTTGTATGAGTTAATAAACTCTGGGCTTGTATTGGGGTAGTATTTGTTGTCCCTAGACAGTTCTTGATGCCAGCTTATTTGCTAGGCATGTCTTCCGCTGTATGTAACCTTGTTTGGTTTTAATTTTCTTGGTCTAGAACTGGTGTGAGCTATCTTAGCTCCCTACTCTTGAGTATATATATCATGTCATTTTTGTTTTTAACAGGTATTGTTCCTGTTTCCCGTTAGTTTCTTGTTTCTTGTTAGTACGCGCACCAGGTTCGAGGTTCTATTAGGGGATCCCGGGACTTGGGGCATGTCAGGTTGGTATCAGAGCTATGGTTTAGCTCTTAGCCTGGATAGGGTCTATGGCCTAGGTTAGGTTAGTCTTGGGTGTGTTTTCGACGCCGAGTGCTTCGTTACTTGTTGTCATACCTGGCATAGGACTGGTATTAATATTGTTGATCCAATTGGATTAGATGGTTTGAGAATCGAGAGCGCGAGTCTTTAAAGACTTAGGCGTATCTATCTTGTCTTGTGGACATTGTTTCGTGCTATATATGCATGCTTGTCCTTATCTTGTGAATTACGTAGAAGTGTATTCTCTAGTAAGAGACTACATGCTTGATATCGTTATGTATAAGAGCTCGATAGAAGTGTGGGTGATAACACCCTATACGTTCTATGTTAACTTGGTCATGTTACCTAGATGGGACATTGATGTGATACGTGTTATGGCTTGGCTCTTACGTGTTATGATTTGGCTTTCTATATGTTATGCCATTCTTGTTTACCACAATAGATGGTAATTAATTCTCTGCTAGTATGCTTGACTATATATGTGAGCATGATAGATTTATGCATAACCTTTATGTTCTGCATTGAAAGTTGGAACAGTGTTATTGAGATTGTACTGGGTATTTAACCTATGTGATTGACAGTGGAGTTTCTACACCAAACTAGATGGATGTATCCATTCTTGATGAGAAACTGGGTTATCTTGAGTGGTTACAGTGCAAATACAGTGCTGACATCTGGATTAATGTTCTTGATCTCGATTGAGTTAAAAGAGTTGAAGATTCAACTTGAGAAATTTCTTGATAGAGGATATATCTATTTTGAAATGGGTTTACTTCAGACATCTTTGTTGACCTATAAGTGGAAACAACCAAGGTACGCGTGTTCTTGAGATATTCTTGATCTTGTTAGAGATTCATTAATGAATTTCGAGGGCAGCTCTATCGTTAATTATTTGACACTGAGAGCTACATCTTTCGATGGATTTTCTCGATGGATTGATATACGTGAAGTCAGTTTTGAATATTGAAACGATGGATGACCACGACTCAGTATTTGAGATTGCCTAGTGGATTTGACCAGTATTACAGTGATCTGGAGGATATGACCAGTTCTATGATTTCTAGTGGATATGTCAAGTTTCACCAATATAGTGGATTGACTAATCGAGTCTGTTTGACTTTATGTGTTTCGATGTTATAATTGATACATCTAGATTGCATAGAATACTTGTGAGTATATGTGTATAGTTTTGATACTCTGGAGTTTTATTTGTTGATTATATATGTTATAATCTTGATCAGTAAAATTCGAGGACGAATTTTCTTTAAGGAGGGGAGGATGTAACGCCCATCCTTAATCTCGTTAAATATTTGACTTATTTGTTAAATTCTTGACTTGCTTGTTAAATTCTTGGCTAGCATATTTAGATGCTATTTTATTTGAGTTAATTATTTAACTACTTTAGAAAATTAAGGTGGTTAAATGTCAAAGTTGAAAGTTTAGGGGCCTTTTTGTCAAAGTTAGAACTTGAGGGGCCTAGTTGCAATTCTTGGAAACTTGAAAGTATATCTTGTGGGTTTCTTCTCAGAGAAAGCAATTCTCAACTTTCTTCTCGTACTTTCCCTCTGTTTCATAATAGGGAGTTCAGTTTTACCCTATTCTCGACTCCTTGCGATTAATTATCCCTCTGTTCGTGATTCTGGTCCCGGATAAATATTCGTGGCGTTGAATAGAGCGTTTCCGGCCGAACAGAAATTAATTTGGGTCAACTTGATTTCGGACTAGGTAAGTTATTGACTCCCCCTTACTTGTAATAACATGCATATATGTTATTCCCGCTACTTGTTCTTGTTAAAATTGTGTTTTGGGCAATTTTTGTGATACTTGTAATTTTGGGACGAAGGGAGTATAAATATTATGCGTACAAAAGAAAATTGGAAAAATTGGTTCAAATTGGTTAACCTTCTGGGTTTGCAAATTGTTAAATTACACTCCTATCCGTGAGACGGTAAAATAGTAACTTGATTTAAATATTATTAGAAAAATTGTACCATTATTTGTGGTACGGGAAAATGAATGGAAGTATCCCTAAATGGATATAGTAGTATAATATAAAATTGTACTTATACTTTTGGGGACGGTGAAATATTAAATTAGAATAAAAGGAAATTGTCCTATTATTTATGGGACGGTAAAAGAAATGAATTGAGCTTGAAATAGTGTCTTGGGTATTGCCTAGGGGTTAGTAAAAGTATACTCCTACATTTGGGACGGGGAATTTATAAGTATAAAAGTCTCTGTTGAAATAAGAAAGTATAATGGAAATGAGTGATTTAAGCTTGTTATTATACTCCTGGGTTTGATAATATATTGATAATAATTATACTCCTACGCTTGGGACGGAAAATTATTTAACCTGGGAAAGAATTCGGATTTTGGCATTTTTGGGCCTTGGGCGACCGCCCATTTTGGGCTGGGCGACCGCCCATCTATCTGAAGTATTTTGTTCTTGGAAATCCTGATTTTGGGCGACCGCCCACACCATTTTGTGCGGCCGCCCATATGTCCTGAAAAATTGTAAAACTTGTTTAATGATTGTATAAGTTGGAAATAACTCTAGTTAAGGTATATAACCTTAGTATAAGATGTCCTAGCAAGTGTTGTGACACCTTAGGGGCATCAGAACTTGGTTTTAAACGTGTATACTCATTGAATTAAAATGAGAACTTAAGTATAAGAGTAACAACTCTTTTATATGTCTTGAAAGTGCTATGAACAAGCACTTATGTGTTATACTTGTCTTGAAGCCAATGATTGTGCACCTTAGGGGCATTAAAACAATGACTTGAGATTGAATATCCTATGTAGGGGATTAAAAACTTGTAAGTATGAGTTGTATAGCTCATTGACTTAATTTGAATTCGAAGTATTCTTGGTCTAGGTTTAGGGTACTACCCTAGATGGCCTAGATGAGTGTTGTAGAACACTCTAGTACTGAAAAATAGTCCCTTCGTGATCAAATGAAATGCGGACTTGAATCATAATTAAATGATAACTTGAATATAAGAGTAATAACTCTTTTATGTGTCTTGAAGTCAATGTTTGTGTACCTTAGGGACACCAACTAATGTCTAGAGCTTGAATGTCCTAAGAAAAGGATTGGAAAATAATTCGTGAAAGATGTATAATTCATCTTCCTAGCTTGAACTTGAAGTATAAGATAATTAACTCTTGTACATCTTTAATCATCCAAAGAAATGGATTGAGAACTTGGATATAAGATGATAAGATCTTATATATGTATTGAATGTCCTGAATGTCTTGAATGTCTTAAGATGAGACAGTAACTTGAAGTATAAGACAATAAAACCTTGTACATGACTTGAACATCCAAATAATTGGTTTAAGACTTGAATATAAGATTATAAAATCTTGTACGTGCCTTGACACCAATATAGGTGTATGGTAATAAACTTGAAAGAGTCTTGATGTGTATATGCGAATCTTGCATATATTTACTTGATAGAATGTGGCTTCTTGATTGATTGGTACATGGTATGAATAACCAAAGAATTGGGTTATGGAACTAGATAGAGAATGATTAACTCTACTACATAGTTGAACTTGATACGTGTATATGGGAAATGCTATAAATAAGCACTAAAGTATAAATGATTTAGTTTTTAATCGTGTATATACTCAATGAAGTATATAAAATATAAAGAAGATATCTTGTCTTGAAATGGTTCCTAAAGAAAATAGGACTAGTGTAATATGAAGATAATTCATATAATCGTGAATACTACGATTTAAATTAATAAGAATGATTACAGAACACAATATGTGTTAGAAAATGTATTCGATTACTAACGATGCATATACGTAAAGTATGACTGTGTCTAGGTACAATGTGACCTATTCTACTACGTGTTTAGGGTATAATGTATTGAGCTCTACTTGATAGTAAGGGTATCGTGATAGACACTTTAATGTGTTAAACGTGATATGAATATGTACGTGCAAACTTGGCATGTGACAAAGTGATATACCCTACTACTTGACTGAAGTCTGTTATAAATGGACTCTTACTTGGATTGATCGTGTTACATGGACACCTTATGTGCCATTGTTATCTTGGTTTGTATTCGCAATAATTGCGTATGGGTACTTGTATTCTCGTGAGCACATGATACATAATTACATGGTGCATATTCTCGTGAGCACATGATACATGATTACATGGTGCATAAAGAATAGTCCACTAATAAGGGACTGAGTTCTGTTCTCGTAGTTCAAGTAAACATCTACTTGTGCATTCTTGGTGAGTCCAGCTGGTTCTCCTTGCTTGTTCGAAAATATATAGGTTCACGCTTGTCGCGAGAGCTGGGGTTTAAGTGACAATCGGGTCCCTATGTATTTCCGCCTGACCCCTTACTACCGACAATAGTAAGGGCATAGCTTCCTTGGTTGGAGCAATAAGCCTGACCTAAGTTGAATGCTAACTCCTGTCCTGTTCACCTCATTGATCTTGTTCTTGTGGATGACACTGGTTACCAGGTCTTCTTATATACTGTACAGCAGTCTCTTGTTCCTGTTCTTGGTTGTCCTCAGCTAGTAAAGCATCGACAACAAATGGTATTCTTGGGAGGAATAAGGAAGGATTCAGGTACAATGCGTGATAGGCCTATGTGCATCTTGGTGAGCTGGTTTAGCCTCTCACACTACTTGACTACTTGTTACCTGATCATTTCTTGAGCTTGATTACTTGTTGGGTTGGCTTAGCCTCTCATATACTTGTTACTAGATGATACTTGATATATGATTACTTGAGTATCTACTTGTATTGAATGATAACATGACATATAGTTGCATGTTAATATCTTACTGAGATTTATCTCACCCTTTATTTGTTTAATTGTTCCCCCCCCCCAGGAAAGCAGGGGATAGTACGCAGTGAGACTCAACTTAGCTGGGAACTTACTCAGCAGGATATTCTTGTTCGAAGTTAGAGTCCTTTTATATTTTGGTAAGGACGATCTTGTATGAGTTAATAAACTCTGGGCTTGTATTGGGGTAGTATTTGTTGTCCCTAGACAGTTCTTGATGCCAGCTTATTTGCTAGGCATGTCTTCCGCTGTATGTAACCTTGTTTGGTTTTAATTTTCTTGGTCTAGAACTGGTGTGAGCTATCTTAGCTCCCTACTCTTGAGTATATATATCATGTCATTTTTGTTTTTAACAGGTATTGTTCCTGTTTCCCGTTAGTTTCTTGTTTCTTGTTAGTACGCGCACCAGGTTCGAGGTTCTATTAGGGGATCCCGGGACTTGGGGCGTGTCATTATTATAGTCTTCCACTTGATGAACATTATGTTTTACATATTCAACGCTACTTTTAACCGAGTAGTTATAAAGGGTATGATTGGCATAATCGGATTCCCGTTGGGAAGAATAATAAGCTAAATGCATTTGTCCCTCCACGGAGAGATGTCAAGCTTGGGCCCCTCGAAGGAATGATGTTGATGAAATGTTCGGCCGGACTCAAATGGATTGATTGGATCAATAGCATTTGAATTATCAACATATTCGGAATCGAGAAAGTATTAAACCAAAACAAGTTGACTGTTTGACTATGACTTGTGTTCAATGACATCGTGGACAAAAGGATTGTGACATATTCTAAAGGAATGCGAACTTGTATCTAGTTATACTATTTGGGTAGGTATGACGGTTTGCTAGAACCTAATCATATCTTATGGGATCATGTTTGAGCCCATTGCCAACTTAGTATAATCCTAGAGGGTCACACACAATAGAACGAATCTTAAATAAGAGGACTATATTGGCATTTAGGGCCGGAGGACCTCCAAGGAATTTCTGGAATATTCTGGGCTTCCTGGTCATCCAAGCGGGCGCTTGGGTTGAACCAGGCGGGCGCCTGAATGATTTCTAAAAGGCCTTGACCTTCTGGTCAAATGAGCGGGCGCCTGGGTAGGACCAGGCGGGCGCCCGGTATGGCGGCAGGAATTTTCCTAATTTGATTAGGAAAGGTTTTTGGCACAAGTTACCTATTTGGAATAGGTCTTAATTGTGTATAAAAACCCCAATTCGGCCAGACCATATTTACTAGTGCTTTTGTGATTCTCCAAAGAGTTTGAGAGAGATTTATTTTGTTCTAAGACACCCTTGGTTGAGGAACAAAATAATACACAAATAAATTACACATAGTTCTTTATTTCAAATTGTGAAAACGTGTTTTACAATTATTGGTCTAGCAACCAAGATCGAAGAATTCCTTTGATATTCGTTCGAAGTGTGGATACCGCTAGAGGGTGAATTTTATCATCTTACAAAGTTCGTGATTTGTTCGTGATAAAGCTTCAAGATCTCCACCAAGACCAAAGAGAAAAGTTCATAGCCATCAAGGGTTAGTTTTATCCTATATTCATGTTGTTGTATTTGATTTAATCATATGAACGGATCCATGGCTTTGGGTTTCTTAAAACTTTAATTGCTATATTCCGCTGCGCATGTTACTATGAAACCCAACAGCCACCCCCTCTATCAACAAAAGCCGCTCACACAGGGAGCGCACCACTCTCTCTCGCAATTTCAAATTCTTGATTTCATCGAGTCTTTGCTTTTTTCTTGGTGATGTCCTCGGCGGGTGTTTTTAACTTTCGTCGACGCGTTTTGCTTTGCAATCCACGTCGCCGAGGGGCTCTGTAGACACCCCGCCTTGGACCGCTCACCCCGATTGCACATTTGATCTTGTGTTTCTCCCCATTTTAAGTGTTTCTCGTTAGTTTCTGTCACTTCCGTTAAGTTCCTGACTGACTTCGTTAAGTCCAGGGACTAAACTGAATGGCAGGGCTGACTTTCTAGTCCATTCTGTCAAAATTGCCTTCTCTGAGTCGCGCGCCTCCGACATGAGGAGCCAGGCGCGCGCGCCTCCCGCCCCCAAAGCAGGAAGCAGGCGCCTCTGGGCGTCAGTTACAGATTTCTGGCCAGGATTCTCTCCCTTGCTCAATTTACAGGATTTTGCCCGGGAAGGATTTCTTGGTGACTTAGTTTTGGCACCAAAAACACCCCTCTTTCACCTATAAAAACCTCCCTTTACCTCCATTTTCAAGGACCGAAAATTGAACTTACAAAAACTATACCAAAACCACATTCTAAAGGTTCTCCAAGGATCTCATCAAGCAATATTTGAAGGTCTTCAAATTGTAGGTAAAAGTCCATCTTTTCCTTTCTTTTCTACTTCATCTCCTCTCTCTCTTTTACTCTAATCAAATGTGCAATCACCCAAATCATTTTAGGACATGACTCTAATGATCACCTCATCTCATTGAGGTTGGTTAAGGAGTTATCTCCTACATTCCAAACCCTATTTTAAAACCCCTTTTTTATGATTTAAAGAAGAAGAAGAAGAACGTTATCATTCATGTAGATTTTGATCAAGCAAGACCAACTTTAGTTGGGCGAGATGGGTGTTTCGGTACTTCCCATCTCGTAATCTAACCCCCGAACCTCAAAACAAAGAATCTCTGTTTTCGTAATCAAACTTAGGCTATAATCAATCGTCTTGACTGCAATCCAGTGACTTTCACCGGGATCAGATTGGTATATGCTCGTCATGCTCAAAGCATACGAGACATCAGGTCTAGTACATATCATGGCATACATAATGGATCCAATAGCAGAAGCATATGGAATCCCAATCATTCTCTCACGCTCATCAGTCGTCTTAGGACACTGATTCTTGCTTAGAGATATGCCATGACCTACTGGCAAATTTCCTCTTTTAGAGTTTTCCATGCGAAATCTCTTGAGAACTTTGTCAATATATGTATCTTGACTTAAACCAATCAGTTTCTTAGATCTATCACGATAGATCCTAATGCCAAGGATATAAGCGGCTTCTCCCATATCTTTCATTGAGAAACACTTTCCTAACCATGTCTTTACAGACTGTAGTGCAGGAATGTCGTTACCAATGAGTAATATGTCATCAACATATAGTACTAGAAATAATACTATGCTCCCACTAATCTTCTTGTATACACAAGGTTCATCTTCGTTCTTGATGAAGCCAAACTCTTTGACCGATTCAATCAAACCGAAGATTCCAACTCCTAGAGGCTTGCTTCAATCCATAAATGGATCGTTGCAATTTGAATACTTTATTAGAATTTTCTGGAAAACCTTCAGGTTGTGTCATATAAACATCCTCAAGTAAGTTCCCGTTAAGGAACGCTGTTTTGACATCCATTTGCCATATCTCATAGTCAAAATATGCGGCTATGGCAAGTAAAATTCTTATAGACTTGATCATTGCTACGGGCGAAAAGGTTTCATCAAAGTCGATTCCATGAATCTGCCTATAGCCTTTCGCTACAAGTCTAGCGTTATAAGTATGCACCTTTCCATCCATGTCAGTTTTCTTTTTGAAAACCCACTTGCATCCTATGGTTTTTATACCTTCGGGCGCATCAATCAAGTTCCAAACTTGATTGTCATACATGGACTTAATTTCAGATTCCATGGCTCCAAGCCATTTATCTGAATCAGGAGCGGACATCGCTTCTTGATAGGAAGTAGGTTCATCATCAACTATGACTTCCACTTCATTACTATCCGTTATGAGAAATCCATATCTCTCAGGTTCGGATCGTATCCTACCAGTTCTGCGAGGAACATGAGTATTCTGATTAGGTTCCACAACTCCTTGTGAACCTTGGTCAGATCCAATCATCGGTTCCATGTAATTTGCGGGTTCTTGAACCTCTTCAAGACTAATTTTACTCCCACTAGTTGTTTTGGAGATAAACTCTTTCTCTAGAAAATCACCATCTCGTGCAACAAACACTTTGTTGTCCGTGCGGTTGTAAAAGTAGTATCCTTTAGTTTCCTTAGGATAGCCCACAAAATTACATTTATCAGATTTGTGTGCGAGTTTGTCAGAGATCATCTTCTTGACATATGCCTCACAACCCCAAATCTTCATAAAAGAAAGATTAGGCTTCTTTCCTTTCCACATCTCATATGGAGTCTTTCGAACAGATTTTGTTGGAACATTATTTAGTGTAAGAGCAGCAGTTTCTAGTGCATGTCCCCTAAAGGATAAAGGAAGATCAACTTGACTCATCATGGAGCGGACCATATCCAATAAGGTCCTATTTCTCCGCTCAGACACACCATTCCATTGTGGTGTTCCAGGTGGAGTTAATTGTGAAACAATTCCACAATCTTTAAGATGATTGTCAAATTCTTGGCTTAAATATTCTCCACCACGATCAGATCGAAGTGCTTTAATAGTTTTGCCAAGTTGATTCTGTACTTCATTTTGAAATATTCTAAATATCTCAAAAGATTCACTTTTATGCTTCATTAAGTAGACATAGCCATATCTACTAAAATCATCAGTAAAAGTTATGAAATATTGATATCCTCCCCTAGCACCGCTGCTCATTGGTCCACAAACATCAGTATGTATGAGTCCCAATAAGTCACTAGCCCTTTCACTACTCTTAGTAAAAGGTGCCTTAGTCATCTTTCCAAGTAAACAAGACTCACAAGTTTCATATGATTCAAAATCATGTGAATCTAAAAGTCCGTCCCCATGGAGTTTTGAGATACGCTTCTCATTAATATGACCAAGACGGCAATGCCATAAATAAGTATGATTTACATCATTAGGTTTGGATTTCTTATTTACATTATAAATATTCTCATTATTTCCATTCTCAACATCAAGAACATAAAGGCCATTAAATGAACATGCAGTACAATAAAGCATATCATTTAAATAAATTGAAAACTTCTTATTTTTAATAAGAAAACTATAACCTTCATTATCCAAACAAGAAACTGAAATAATATTTCTACTCAAATCTGGAACGTAATAACAATTGTTCAAAATAAGAATTAATCCGCTAGGTAAAATGACATCATATGTTCCTACGGCTAATGCAGCAACTCTTGCTCCATTCCCCACGCGTAGGTCCACTTCGCCATCTTTGAGTAGCCTCCTATTCCTTAGTGCCTGCACATTCAAACAAATGTGAGATCCACATCCGGTATCTAATACCCAGGAACTAGAAGTAGAAAGTAGAATATCTATAACATAGATACCTGAAGTAGACGCAGTCCCACTGCTCTTCTTCTTCTTTAACTCTTCCTTGTGAACCTTGCAATTTCTTTTCCAATGACCAATCTCATTGCAGTGGAAACAGATTGCATCCTTTTGGGAAGCAGGTTTAGCCACATTAGCGTTGGCAACAGTTGCCTTGCTAATCTTGGGTTTGACAACTTTTGCCTTACCCTTTTTGCCTTTTGAGCCCTTTTGTCGCGACCCCGAACCCCGCAGGCCCGGGACCGCGAGCTGGACGTCGACTCTAAAACCAAAACTGAGAAATATCAGAGTTAAAAATTCCATTTGATACCAAAAGGTGATGATCCAAAGTTTTACGAAACCAAGTTAAATAAAAATCAATTACAACTAACATAAACTTCCACAAGTTTATGCCCAACAAAATACAAATATACAATTCTTAGTGACGTCATTGTTTGGTACAACTATCCCAAAATGGTTACACATTTACATAATGTAAACCCATTTTTAACCAAAAACTCAAATAAATTCCAAACAAATTCAAAACCCAACCAAACTTCAAATATAACACATTAAGCATTATCTAAACATGATATGAACATTTTAGCATTAAAATGGGGGAAAAGTAACTTACTTGAAAATTCTCAAAGTTGACGGAATTCAATTCTTTTTGATTCTACGCGATCCTAACGACGATCTAAACAAGGTTCACGTTTTAAGAAATGAGAGATGATGAGGAGAAGATGAAGTAAATGAAGAGAGAAGATAAAGAAAGAAACTTACCCCAAGCTAGAGAGAGAGAGAGAGAGAGAGTTTCCAGGGAGATGATGGAGAGAGTGAGGGAGGAGTAGGGAGGTGAGGGGAGTAGGGGGAAATAATTCAAAATGTTACACTAAGGCCCCCTCTCTCACACTACACACAAATACTTACACTCCCTACTAACAATTAAGACCCAACAATATTACACTAGCACAAAAGACCCAAATAAAATGCTAGGCATAATTATTATAACACATAAATTGCACACATAAATATTTAAATAAATAATAATTTAAATAAATAATTAAGCAAATAAATAAATAATAATTATTTAATTACTAATAAAATAGAGCCTAGATTTCGGGTCGTGACACCTTTCCTTCTTTAGATATAATGAGTACAGGAGCGGCCTCTTTACCGATTTTCTTTTCTGCCTGCTTAAGCATCCCATGTAATTCAGACAATGTCTTATCCATCCCATACATATTAAAGTTCATGACGAACTGGTTATAGCTTTTGGGCAATGAATTAAGAATAAAATCGGTAGCCAACTCAACATCAATTGGATGGCCTAGCCTCTCTAGTTTCTCAAAGTAAGCCTTCATCTTTAAAACATGAGGGCTCACAGACTGTCCTTCGCTCATCTTGCATGAGACCAGTGCAGCTATAGTGTCGAACCTCTCTTGCCTTGCTTGTTCTTGAAACTTATCTTTCAACGAGGCAGCAAGGTCAAATGCCTCCAAGTGCTCAAGAGTCTTCTGAAGCTCTGAACACATGGCCGCAAGCATAAGACAACCTACCTCACGAGAATCATTTACATGTTTCTTGTAGGCATTTCTCTCATCCTTAGGTGCATT
The DNA here is from genome assembly GCA_026119855.1 of Campanula takesimana. NCBI lineage: Eukaryota > Viridiplantae > Streptophyta > Magnoliopsida > Asterales > Campanulaceae > Campanula > Campanula takesimana. Next base: position 1,199,384 of record JAOWBW010000223.1, read on the forward strand.
AGAAGCAAGTTCTTCTTCAGGAACGGGCTCTTCAAGAATATAGAGCTTGTCCTCATGCTTTAGAACAATTCTAAGGCTACGGATCCAATCCGTGTAGTTAGCCCCATTTTCTTGAAGCTTTTCCTTCTCAAGGATAGATCGCAGTGATAAGTTTGTATTTTGTGCCATTATCTACAGTTATGCAAACATATAATTAAATATAAGTACCAACTTAATTAAAGATATTAAAATATTAGTATTTCATAAATACTCCCACTGAATTATATAACCTTCATATACATTCAATGTATAATATAATTTAAATGGGCTAAGATCCATATATCATTTAATTTTACGTCTGCGAGGGCAAGATGCATAAAATTAAATTATTTAGGTAGATAACTCCTTATCAATCATATCATATATGACTCTTAGATCTTTTATGAGATTATACCAAGACATCTTATGTCATGCATGTTTTAAATCTCATCTGTGCCTTAGGCCCAAAACTCTTTTGATAGCCTAATTAAGTCAACCCACTTTAAACACATAGGAACCACTCTTTCACTCATCTTGTTCACACATGAATAAAATCAATGCACCTCGCGAGGGTTAGAGCGCGCATGAAATTACCCATGTAATCCCAAGTGTCTTAATCATGGGTTGGCACGAAACTTAAATTTTAAGAAGGTTCACACACATAAAGTTAATCAATTATCCGAATTAATTTTATGTGACATTAGTTGCGCTAGTTAGGGATAAAAGTCTGAAATCATGAGATTTCTCCAATCTTAAACTCCTTTAAGATTCTGATCTCATTAACGGTCTGGACTTCTAAATTTGAATCTATTTCAGGAAACATGGTTTAACAACCAGCCATCTGAAACAAATCAGAGTCAGTATAACCCAAACCATCCGTACGGATGTTTCTGGAAGCATCCAGATTCATTCGTATGGATAGTTATGCATATCTCAGAAACACTGAACTCTTCAGGATTCTGGAACTGCATCCGCAGAGCATCTTGAAATTGAGAGCACAAAACGTACGGTCGAAACTAAGCCAAAAGGCATCCACATTCCCGTACTAAGATCAAGAAACCAAGCAACTTCTCTATACGGTCGAAACTAAGCCAAAAGGCATCCACATTCCCGTATAGATTGGTCATATGTCTCAAGACCCTTTCAATGTCTCTTAATCTCACAGATTACAGCAATTCTAAACTCTTTAGAACTCTGATTTCTGCAACTACTCTGAATTCTTAACAGATAACTGTTTCAGGAAACACGGTTTCGAAAACCAACCGTCTGAAACCAGTTTCTGTTTCCAGGTTCGAATTCTGCAAACAATTTGCAGAACAATCTGAACATGAGAGGTCAGAATGAATTCTGGGAGTGGACCAAAACCATCCGTACGGATGTGTTTGGAGGCTCCCAAACCAGCCGTACGGATTCTTAGGTAGAATCCCAGTTTTTCCAGATTTTCAGATTTCAGAAATTCGATCAATCTTAATATAGTGTTTATACATAATCAAATTACAGAAATATGAAATTGCAGATTACGAATTTTAACCCATCTAATTCATATATTCAATAACCAATTTATTCCACATACAAATTAGATCAAGATCATCAATAAAATAATCCGATTACAACTTGATAATCTAAGTTTGCAATCATACATATTAATCAAATCAATATTACAATCACATCAACTAGCATGCATATTTTATATCTCATATAAAATCCATCACATAAATTCATCTATCTCATGATCATACCAATTAAATAATCTCATTAAATAATTATATCATGATAATATTAGAATTATTGATCATCAACGGGGCTCTGATACCACTGTTGGGTTTCGTGCAATCATGCGCAGCGGAAGACAAACATGAATAAAACCCAATAGCCTAGATCCGCTATGAACAATAATTCATAATAACAAGATGAAGGAAACTAACCCTTGTAGATCGTTAGGTAAAACTTGGATTAAGCGTTAAGACAAATGCCCTCTACCGGTGATCCACACAACGAACAGATTTCAAGAACGCCTTCTTGAACTTGACTGCTAGGTCTTCGGATTGATCAACGATGTTGAAGAACGATTCTTCAAAGCTCCTAACTATTATTGTGACTTGATAATTGATATTAATCAATCACAATATCCCAAGAATATAATGTGTGATTTCTTTCTCTAAGAAAGACTTTTGAATTGATCAAATAACCTACTAGGGAACAATTCCCATCAGTCTGTATTTATATTCAAGGGGTTTCAGAAACCCTTTAGGACTTAGGTTTTCTTGTTTAACAAGAGTTTTCCTAAAAACTGATTCTGCTAGCAAAACCATCCGTACGGATGTTTCTGGAAGCATCCAGATTCAGAACCTATAACAACCTTCCCCAAAAGAATGTATCCACACTCGACGTCCTCTTTCTCGTGATCAGCGAGACTAATCCTTAGCACCTGGTGGGGGGTTAAGGAAAAACAAAGATAAAAGAAAAGGGGGTGAGATAAATCTCAATAAGTTACTAATGTAACTACATGACATGCTATGATGCAATAAGCAATAAACAATACTAATTATCACATAGCACATAGAAATTATCATATAACAGATAGCAGCAGAAATAAACACATAACAAAGGATATAGCCAAGGTTTTCCAAACCGGAACATCCAAATAAAGGATCGCTGCGCAGCTTCAATAATCAACAAATCATCATCTTCATAATAGCATGAAAGCCGAAGAGAGAACCCCGGTACCGGAACCAATAACCATAACAGTGTCACAAAGGACAAGGACCATGACACAAAGTCATGCCCGGTAGCTAGATACATTCACAGAGGAACGCTAACTTGACTTTTCCAAGGCCAATCTGGAAAAGGGGTAAAGAAGGGGGCAAAACAATGGTCAACATTATAATGGACTTGGCTTTGCCATTATAATCTTTCCCATCGCCCAATGCAACAAATATGCCAGCTGGGCTTCCAAATAAATGCTAAGTAATAATAATTTAGCATGAATGAACAACTTAAGGTTCCAAAGTAGGGAACCAATCCAATTAAATCACCAAAAAGGTAAACCAATATAAACCGCACATCAAAGATGCCCAACATTACCAAAACGGTACTTAAATAAATTTCACATCATATTTATTCACAAAAGAATCAAATCCACACAATAAAGTGTTCCACGGTGTTATCTTAAGTTAATTAGAAGGAATAACCTAAACTAGTTAAGCCATTAGCCTTAAACCAAGCAAAAAGGTCAAATTCCTGGAACAGGGGGCGGGCGGGCGCCTGGGCATAGGCAGGCGCGCGCTTGAATTGGCAGAAGGTCAGGCGCTAGAAAAAGTGGGAGTAGGCGGGCGCCTGGGCAAGGGCAAGCGGGCGCCAGGTCTACGGGCTGGGAAGAATTCCCAGCTGGGTTCTTCAAATCTCCTTACCATTTTCATACCATTTTCATAACACCCAAAATCAACACTCCCAACAAGATTCCTAAGGTACCCAAACATCATTTAACCAAAAAGGGGACCTTAACAACACCCCTTTATCAACCAAAATCAAGACCAAATTCCCACATTCAAGATTTCAACATTTTTAACCAAAAACTCAAATAAATTCCAAACAAATTCAAAACCCAACCAAACTTCAAATATAACACATTAAGCATTATCTAAACATGATATGAATATTTTAGCATTAAAATGGGGGAAAAGTAACTTACTTGAAAATTCTCAAAGTTGACGGAATTCAATTCTTTTTTATTCTACGCGATCCTAACGACGATCTAAACAAGGTTCACGTTTTAAGAAATGAGAGATGATGAGGAGAAGATGAAGTAAATGAAGAGAGAAGATAAAGAAAGAAACTTACCCCAAGCTAGAGAGAGAGAGAGAGTTTACAGGGAGATGATGGAGAGAGTGAGGGAGGAGTAGGGAGGTGAGGGGAGTAGGGGGAAATAATTCAAAATGTTACACTAAGGCCCCCTCTCTCACACTACACACAAATACTTACACTCCCTACTAACAATTAAGACCCAACAATATTACACTAGCACAAAAGACCCAAATAAAATGCTAGGCATAATTATTATAACACATAAATTGCACACATAAATATTTAAATAAATAATAATTTAAATAAATAATTAAGAAAATAAATAAATAATAATTATTTAATTACTAATAAAATAGAGCCTAGATTTCGGGTCGTGACATTCACTCCCCCTTAAAGAAAATTCGACCCGAATTTTAACAAGACTTACCTTAAACAAAAAGCCACGGAAATTTCCTCTCGATCTCATCACGGAGCTCCCACGTCGACTCCTCGATGTTATGATTCCTCCAAAGGACTCTAACCATCGCAATGCTTTTGTTCCTCAACTCTTGGACTTTGGAATCTAAGATCCGAACCGGTCGTTCCTCATAGGTCATATCGGGATCAATATCCTCCGGTATCCTTGGTAACACGTGAGACGGATCATGAACATACTTCCGAAGCATAGAAACGTGGAAAACGTTGTGCAACCGGTCTAACGATGGCGGTAACGCAAGACGATACGCTAGAAGTCCAACCTTTCCCAAAATCTCAAACGGACCAATAAACCTCGGAGCCAATTTACCCTTCTTCCCAAACCTTCGGAGACACTTTCAAGAATACCAAATCACCAATCTGAAAATTAAGATCTCGCCTTCGGTTGTCTGCGTAGCTCTTATGTCGACTCTGGGCTGTCTTCAATCTATCCCGGATAACTTTAACTTTCTCAACGGAATCCCGAAGCAAATCAATACCCACGATCTTCGCTCACCAACCTCATCCCAACAAATAGGCGATCTACACTTTCTTCCATACAAAGCCTCAAACGGTGCCATCTCGATACTAGCCTGATAACTGTTGTTGTAAGAGAACTCCACTAACGGTAGGTGCGAATCCCAAGAATCAGAAAAGTCTATCGAACAAGCTCGCAACATATCCTCCAAAATCTGAATAGTCCTCTCGGATTGACCGTCGGTCTGAGGATGAAAAGCTGTACTGAATCGTAAATCTGTACCCAAAGCTTCCTGAAACGCCTTCCAGAATCTAGAAGTAAACCTCGGGTCTCGATCTGACACAATGCTAACCGGAACCCCATGCCATCTAACGATCTCATCGATATAAAGGGTCGCAAGCTTCTCCATCGAATATCTGATGTCAATAGGCAAGAAATGGGCACTCTTAGTCAATCTATCCACTATTACCCAAACACTGTCATACTTCCTACGGGTACGAGGCAGTCCCGTAACGAAATCCATAGTCACATGCTCCCATTTCCACTCGGGAATCTCTAACGGCTGAAGTAATCCCACGGGTCTCTGATGCTCGGCTTTGACCTGCTGACACGTTAAACACTTCGAAACATACTCGGCTATTTCCCTCTTCATATTAATCCACCAAAATTGTTGCTTCAAATCCTGATACATCTTCGTACTACCCGGATGAATAGTATACCTCGATTTGTGACCCTCATCAAGAACTCTATGTTTAATTCCATCAACATCCGGAACACACAAACGGCCACGGAAAGTCAACACTCCAATCGGGCTAACAGAAAAATCCTCGAAATTCTTTTCCTTCAGTTTACCCATTATTTTCACCAACTCGGGATCTTCTTTCTGAGCTTCCTTTATCCTCTGAATTTGGGTCGGAGATACCCTAATATTCGCAAAAATAGCCCCATGTCTCGATTCACGAGGATACCAATCTCGAACATCCTCAAGCATTTTCCATTCACGGACCATCATCGAAGCCACATAAGATTTTCTACTAATCGCATCGGCTACCGCATTCGCCTTCCCCGGATGATAAGAAATCGTACAATCATAATCCTTCAATAATTCCATCCATCGGCGCTGTCGGTTGTTCAATTCCTTCTGAGAGAATAGGTACTTCAAACTCTTGTGATCGGTAAAAATCTCAAACTTCGCCCCGTAAAGGTAGTGCTTCCACTTGTGCAACGCAAAGACAATAGCCGCTAACTCCATATCATGAGTCGGGTAATTCTGTTCACTAGGGTCAACTTCCTCGAAGCATACGCAATTACTTTCCCATTCTGCATCAACACACAACCCAAACCTTCTTTCGAAGCATCACTGTAAATCACTAGCCCATCACTCCCATTAGGCAAAGTCAAGATCGGTGCGGTAGTCAACCTCTTCTTCAATTCCTCGAAACTCTTGTCACATTTCTCGATCCACACAAACGGAACATTCTTCCGGGTCAACTGAGTCATCGGAGTAGCAATCCTCGAAAACCCTTCAATAAACCTTCTGTAATAACCGGCTAAACCCAGAAAGCTACGAATCTCGGTCACCGACTCGGGTCTCTTCCAATCCACTATAGCCTCAATCTTTGAAGGATCCACCGAAATCCCATCTTTAGAAATCACATGGCCCAGAAATGACACCTTCTCGAGCCAAAATTCGCATTTACTAAAATTCGCAAATAATTTCTCCCTCGCAAGAACGGATAAAACTGTCCTCAAGTGCTGCTCGTGCTCCTCTCGAGATTTAGAGTAGACGAGTATATCATCAATAAAGACTACCACGAACGAATCAAGATAAGGATGGAAAACTCGGTTCATCAAATCCATAAACACTGCAGGCGCGTTAGTCAACCCAAACGGCATAACCAAGAACTCATAATGACCATACCGAGTGCGAAAAGCAGTCTTCGGAATATCCTCCGATCTAACCTTCAACTGATGGTACCCACTCCTCAAATCAAGTTTAGAGAAAACCACGGACCCTTGAAGCTGATCAAATAAATCATCGATGTGCGGTAGAGGATACTTGTTCTTCACCGTAACCTGATTCAATTTCCGGTAATCTATACACAATCTCAAGGAACCGTCTTTCTTCCGAACAAACAAAACCGGTGCTCCCCACGGGGAAACACTAGGGCGGATAAATCCTCGATCAAGCAACTCTTGCAACTGAACCTTTAACTCCTTCAACTCTGCGGGAGCTAACCTATAAGGTGCTTTCGAAATTGGAGCCGTACCCGGCAAAAGGTCTATACAAAACTCAATCTCACGATCGGGAGGCATATCATACTCGGCAGAGAAAACATCGGGAAATTCCCGAACTACCCGAACACTATCAAAACTAGTGGATTATTTCCTAGTATCAAGAACACTAGCCAAATACCCCTCACAACCACTATGCAATAATTTTCTCGCTTTCAAAAAAGAAATTAAGCGAACCCTTCTACTCAGAGGACTAGCCTCAAACACAAATTTAGGCACATCGGGAATAGAAAAAGTAACAGTTTTCTTACGGCAATCAACAGAAGCATGAAACTTGCTCAACCAATCCATACCCAAAATGACATCAAAGTCTTGGATAGGAAGAACTACCAAATCCGCACAAAGGACTCGACCACAAATAACCACGTCACAAGCGCGAAAGACTCGATCAGAAATCAAGCATTCTCCTATAGGGGTCGACACCTCTAGCACGTACGGTAAAGACTCGAATGCAGCATTTAACATGGAAGCAAATTGCACAGAAATGTATGAATGAGATGATCCTGGATCTACTAACGCTCGTGCGCTCACATTAGACACAGAAACAATACCTCCAATAACGATTCATGGCATAAACCTTTCCTTGAACTTTGGGCTTCCCATTAGCATCCCTTTTCTGACCCTGATTAATACCAACTCCTGACCCGGATGCTTGACCTCGGTACCTCGTGCACTCTCTCGCAAAGTGCCCCATTTCACCACAATTTGTACACTTGCCTTGCTTTTTCCAACACCTATCCTCCGAATGGCCTACCTTCTGACAAAAGGTACAAGGCTTCCTATTCTGAATCCCCGGAGTAGTACCCGGATTCCTCGGTGTGGATTGCCCCTTAAACTGAGATGATGCTCCCAGGTTACCTCGGTTGTCGGAATGGTGTTGTGGCTTGCTTTGTGCTCCTTGCTTACTCGGGTTGGCCACCTCGGTCTTCCTCTTATGTTCCCCAATATCTTGCTCTATCAAATAGGCTCGGTCCACCGCATCTTGGAAGGTCACTATCCGTTGGGCAATAAGTTGAGTACGGATGGAGGTCTTCAACCCCCGAATGAATCTCATAGCCTTTTGTTCCTCGGTCCTCACCAAATAGTCGCAATACCGGGCTAATTCTATGAAGTTAGCCGAGTATTGTGCTATAGACAACACACATTGCTCCAAGTTGAGTAGCTCGATCTCCTTTCGGTTTTGATCAACAACCGGAACGAAATGCTCCTTGAATTTGCGCACGAACAAATCCCACGCATACACCGTGTGGGTATCATCCCAAGTAGCTTTAATACCTTTCCACCAATGCTCGGCGGCTCCCACAAGCTTGTAAGCCGCGAACCGGACCTTGTCCTCATCCGTGCACCCAAATACATCATAAATCTTCTCCATAGACTCAATCCATAACTCAGCTTTCTGAACATCGGGTTCCCCATTGAATTCAACCGGTTTCAACTTCAGAAATTGCTCCAAACCATAACGGGGTGGTGCTTGCTCTACCCTCGGACCTTGATCATGTATGGCCTTCATGGCCGCCTCAAACATGCCTTGAAACATGGCACGTGCTTCCTCCCTTGTATCATTCTGATTCTGTGCCCCACTAGTACCTCCTCTGTTTCTTCTTCCAGACATTGCGAGTAATTACCTGCATAAGACATCAACCGTTAATCACTCCGCACAGTACTACCCACCTAGGTCATACTAATCCACCTAGACTTATACTTAGAGCTAATGTCATAACTCTGATACCAACTGTCGCGACCCCGAACCCCGCGGGCCCGGGACCGCGAGCTGGACGTCGACTCTAAAACCAAAACTGAGAAATATCAGAGTTAAAAATTCCATTTGATACCAAAAGGTGATGATCCAAAGTTTTACGAAACCAAGTTAAATAAAAATCAATTACAACTAACATAAACTTCCACAAGTTTATGCCCAACAAAATACAAATATACAATTCTTAGTGACGTCATTGTTTGGTACAACTATCCCAAAATGGTTACACATTTACATAATGTAAACCAACCTATAACAACCTTCCCCAAAAGAATGTATCCACACTCGACGTCCTCTTTCTCGTGATCAGCGAGACTAATCCTTAGCACCTGGGGGGGTTAAGGAAAAACAAAGATAAAAGAAAAGGGGGTGAGATAAATCTCAATAAGTTACTAATGCAACTACATGACATGCTATGATGCAATAAGCAATAAACAATACTAATTATCACATAGCACATAGCAATTATCATATAACAGATAGCAGCGGAAATAAACACATAACAAAGGATATAGCCAAGGTTTTCCAAACCGGAACATCCAAATAAAGGATCGCTGCGCAGCTTCAATAATCAACAAATCATCATCTTCATAATAGCATGAAAGCCGAAGAGAGAACCCCGGTACCGGAACCAATAACCATAACAGTGTCACAAAGGACAAGGACCATGACACAAAGTCATGCCCGGTAGCTAGATACATTCACAGAGGAACGCTAACTTGACTTTTCCAAGGCCAATCTGGAAAAGGGGTAAAGAAGGGGGCAAAACAATGGTCAACATTATAATGGACTTGGCTTTGCCATTATAATCTTTTCCATCGCCCAATGCAACAAATATGCCAGCTGGGCTTCCAAATAAATGCTAAGTAATAATAATTTAGCATGAATGAACAACTTAAGGTTCCAAAGTAGGGAACCAATCCAATTAAATCACCACAAAGGTAAACCAATATAAACCGCACATCAAAGATGCCCAACATTACCAAAACGGTACTTAAATAAATTTCACATCATATTTATTCACAAAAGAATCAAATCCACACAATAAAGTGTTCCACGGTGTTATCTTAAGTTAATTAGAAGGAATAACCTAAACTAGTTAAGCCATTAGCCTTAAACCAAGCAAAAAGGTCAAATTCCTGGAACAGGGGGGGGGCGGGCGGGCGCCTGGGCATAGGGAGGCGCGCGCTTGAATCGGCAGAAGGTCAGGCACTAGAAAAAGTGGGAGTAGGCGGGCGCCTGGGTAAGGGCAAGCGGGCGCCTGGTCTACGGGCTGGGAAGAATTCCCAGCTGGGTTCTTCAAATCTCCTTACCATTTTCATACCATTTTCATAACACCCAAAATCAACACTCCCAACAAGATTCCTAAGGTACCCAAACATAATTTAACCAAAAAGGGGACCTTAACAACACCCCTTTATCAACCAAAATCAAGACCAAATTCCCACATTCAAGATTTCACCATACGGATCCTTTAGGCAGGACCCGTTTCACTTCGTTTTTTCGCTCCTTTTAATTATCCGTTCTGCGTGTGTGACCCAATAGGATTATACTAAGTTGGCAACGAGTCTGAACCTGTCAAACCTCGTATGTCATAAGCGGACTCTAGCAAGCCATTATGACTACCCAATTAGTATAACTTTGAACTCCAAAATTTCCTAAAATAGAACATAACTGTGAATACGTGTGTTTGAATTTGTGATATTCATAGCAACATTAAAATTACGAGAGTCGCCACGCCGTTTTAATTAAAGCCAAAACATTGAGAAAAAGCATGTTTAATGGGTTCGGGGGTCAAATTACAACAAGAGAAGAATATTGAACGTTATCACTCCTATTGCCCGAATTGATCGGTCTTTCTATCATGATGAATGTATTAGTAGTGTGTTAGTGATTTAGACCGGATCCGAAGATTGCCTACGTTCCTCCCAATGTGAGAAGCTCAGGTCAGCGTAGTTCGCACATAATTAGAATGTGGAGAGAGAATAGGGATCATGCATAATGAAGAGGGAGGAGAAAGAAACATGCAGGATGATCACATCCTAGAATAATGACTATGCCATCAATGAGATCTCAATGAACATTCATCACATTCATCATGGGAGGATTATTGATCATGGAAGTAATTACCTAAAGTTTAGGGTTTAGAAATAGTTCCTAGATCATCTTTGGGTTGATGAACCCTAGATCATTATCGGCTATGAAATAACATGTAAATATGAAGATCACAACCCTAAATATAGCATAAATAAGATTTTAATCTATGAACACGAAGAACATGCGAAGAACATATTATGAACATATGAATGAACATGCAAAGCATATGAAGAAACTATGAATAAACATGCAAGAACATGAATATTATGAAGAACACATGAATAAACATATTAAGAATATGAATATCAAAGATCTACATTAAAAATAATGCAAGAACATGAAGAAAAAGATAGAAAACTTACCTTTGTTGGCAAGAAATAACCTTGGATCTTCTTGGGATTCTTGAGAGTGTTTTTGGAGGCTTGAATGACTTGATTTGGGATCAAAATCGTCACTTGGAAGCTCTAAAATTCGGATCCCTTAATTATGAGGCAAGGGAGGTCTTTAAATAGGAAAATTGTGGAGAGATCTGACGGTCTAGATCACCTGAGGCAAAGATGGCCGCGTGGCCAAGATTGCATTTGGCAAACATGGCCGCATGGCCAAGATTGCATTTGGAAAACATGGCCGCCTGGCCATGATGGAATGTGGCCGCGTGGCCAAGTTCATTTGTTTCTTGTTCTTCTTTCTCTCGCGTTCGATTTGATATGCGGTGCGTTTCTTAATTCATCCGGAGTCAAAAGTTATGACTGTTTTCGTGCCGACTGTAATTTAAGTCATTCTAGATATTCCTAAAATAATGAGCTATATTTTGGGAATCCGGGACAAGTCTTTTGCAAGGTTTCTAATCCCTATAAAGTCCTTGTATATTTGGGAAAGCCCTAATAAACTCATTTTAAGATCGGGTACTAACAGTAGCCCCTCGGCGACGCTTCTTGCAAGGCAAGGTGGGGTCGACGATAAAAATAGGAACCTTTCTGAAACATGAGTTTCGAAACAGATGAAAGGTAAGCGAACGGCTGAACCTTGGCAGGCGACCTACGTATCCGCGGGGGAATCAAGCCAAATGTAGTTCAAATCTGAATTGAGAATGATTGCCCTCAGATGGAGAGAAATCTGATCTGCGGGAAAATTCACCTGCTGGGGATGACCACGTCGATCGGATGGCTGAACCTTTTCAGGTTTCCTACGTATCCTCGGAGGAATCAAGCCGGTCGTAGTTTGAAGCGATTAGGGAAAAACGAGACATCGGACTTCTGCTAGGGATAATAAACCTACGGGCACTACCCTGTATGAAGAACGAACATTCGTTAGAAAATGAAGTTATTTGGGAAAAATAAAGACTACGTCGTCTAAATAATCCCAAGATGGAATGGTAAACGTAATCAGGATCGCCCGGGTTCCTGCCGATTGCGCTAAAGTAATAGATGTTGGATCTCTTGCAAACATAAACGACGAGGCTTCTACCAATCACGATCGATCTAGGATGCGTATGTCATAGAGGCGCCGAAGTCTCTACAACCATACGAATCCTAATAATAGATGCTGGATCTTTCGCAAATAGAAACGCCGAGGCTTCTACCAATCACGATCGATCTAGGATGCGTATGTCATAGAGGCACCGAAGTCTCTACAACCATACGAATCCTAATAATAGATGCTGGATCTTTCGCAAACAGAAACGCCGAGGCTTCTGCCAATCACGATCGATCTAGGATGCGTATGTCATAGAGGCACCGAAGTCTCTACAACCATACGAATCCTAATAATAGATGCTGGATCTTTCGCAAACAAAAACGCTGAGGCTTCTGCCAATCAAGATCGATCTAGGATGCGTATGTCATAGAGGCGCCGAAGTCTCTGCAATCATACGAATCCTAAGCAAATATTTGGAAATGCTAAAATAACAGATGCTGGATCTCTCGCAAACAGAAACGCCGAGGCTTTTGCTAATCGCGATCGATCTAGGATGCATATGTCATAGAGGCGCCGAGGTCTCTGCAACCGTATGAATCCTAAGCAAATATTAGGAAATGCTAAAATAATAGATGCTAGATCTCTCGCAAACAGAAACGCCGAGGCTTCTGCTAATCGCGATCGATCTAGGATGCGTATGTCATAGAGGCGCCGAGGTCTCTGCAACCGTACGAATCCTAAACAAATATTAGGAAATGCTAAAATAATAGATGCTGGATCTCTCGCAAACAGAAACGCCGAGGCTTCTGCCAATCGCGATCGATCTAGGATGCGTATGTCATAGAGGCGCCGAGGTCTCTGCAACCGTACGAATCCTAAGCAAATATTATGAAATGCTAAAATAATAGATACTGGATCTCTCGCAAACAGAAACGCCGAGGCTTCTGCCAATCACGATCGATCTAGGATGCGTATGTCATAGAGGCGCCGAGGTCTCTGCAACCGTACGAATCCTAAGCAAATATTAGGAAATGCTAAAATAATAGATGCTGGATCTCTCGCAAACAGAAACGCCGAGGCTTCTGCCAATCACGATCGATCTAGGATGCGTATGTCATAGAGGCGCCGAGGTCTCTGCAACCGTACGAATCCTAAGCAAATATTAGGAAATGCTAAAATAATAGATGCTGGATCTCTCGCAAACAGAAACGCCGAGGCTTCTGCCAATCGCGATCGATCTAGGATGCGTATGTCATAGAGGCGCCGAGGTCTCTGCAACCATACGAATCCTAAGCAAATATTAGGAAATGCTAAAATAATAGATGCTGGATCTCTCGCAAACAGAAACGCCGAGGCTTCTGCCAATCGCGATCGATCTAGGATGCGTATGTCATAGAGGCGCCGAGGTCTCTGCAATCATACGGATCCTAAGCAAGTATTCGGTGAAGAATGGAAACTTTAAGAGGCTTCCCGTACCCAAAGATAACGAACATCAGTCAAAATAGTGCTAAGGGCACCTAAAATGAATCAAAGGGGAATGTACTAGGGGTAAAACTGAAATTTTGCATGTGGAGGGAAAGATGATGGAATGTTATGAAGTCGCAAACGGGATGAACTCTCGGGGAGTCACAAAGGTGATAGACTCTCGGGGAGTCACAAGGGTGACGGACTCTCGGGGAGTCACAAAGGTGATAGACTCTCGGGGAGTCACAAGGGTGACGGACTCTCGGGGAGTCACAAAGGTGATAGACTCTAGGGGAGTCACAAGGGCAAAGGACCTTTAGGGAGACGCGAAGGAGATGGACTTTCGGGGAGTTTCTAATATTGGAAACATGATCTGGGTTCCGCTTATCCTAATTTAGGAGGGAATGAGGCTACGAGCCATTGAGACCCAGGTGTTAGGTAAGGGACATTTTTCTTGGTTGCCTATAGGTAGGACCTAAGGCTTTTTAAGGAAAGGGAATAAGGAAGATGGTGATCTCCTACTCTTGAGATAGGGATGCTAAAGATGTCACGGCTTCTTGGGCTTTAGATTATGTCTTGGAGATAATGTGGGTTTCCTAGGCTTACTGGCTAGGGATTGGAGTTCATTTAAGCATGAGGAGAGTATTCTATCCTAGGCTTAGTGCTAGGGCTTGGAAAGGTTGAGGTTTGGGAACTTTTTAGATGTTAGGGTTTCGAACAAGGTTTGGAAACTGGTGTTTAAGGACCATGACTCTCCTAGGTTTGGGACTAGGGTTTAGGAATTTCCTAGGTCTAGGAGGCTAGGGCTTGGAGTTGTGGTAGGCTCAGAGGTTGCAAAGGCGTTGGCTTTTAGACATAAGGCTGGGAGTTGGAAAGGTTGTGACTTCCTAGGCTTTAGACCATGGACTGTTGGGAAGAGGATTGCTTTTGTGGAAGGTCCACTAATCTTGATGTTAGGGTTCACCATTTTCCGGGATTGGTGACTATGGCTTGGAAATGTTCGTGGTAACCTAGGCTTTAGGCTAGATTTCAAGGCTAAGGAGTGTAAACTTCCTATATTTTGAGACTAAGGTGAAGGAATTTCCTAGGTCTAGGACTAGGGTTTAAAGGGAATGTTGAATCCTAGGCTCGATGATAGAGTTTAGTGAGGATATAGTCTCCTAGGCCCTGCGGCTAGGGTTTAGAAAGAGTGCGACTACCTAGGCTTGAGGCTAGGGTTTGGAGCGAGTGCGAGTACCTAGGCTCGAGGCTAGGGTTTAGAGCGAATGCGGCTTCTTAGGCCTGAGGCTAGGGTTGATGAAGTTTTGGACAGGGCATTGTATCCTAGGTTTTGGGTTAGGGTTCAATAAGACGGGGGATTAAGATTGTAAATTTCCTAGGTTTCGAGACTAGGGTTTCGGGAATTTGGAAATAATGTTGCATGCGGGGCTTTGGAAATTCCCTAGAACTTGGGCTAGGGTTAAAGAGGATGTTGCGGTTTCTTAGGCTTAAGGATATATGACTACCTAGGCTCGAGGGTAGCGTTTAGGAAGGGTGTGGCTACCTAGGATCGAGGCTAGGATTTAAGAAGGATGTAACTTCCTAGGCTTTAGGCTAGGGTTTGGAAGGATGTAATTACCTAGGCTTGGGGCTAGGGTTTGGAGAGAATGCGACTACCTAGGCTTGAGGCTAGGGTTTGGAGGGAATGTGACTACCTCGGCTTGAGGCTAGGGTTTGGGAAGATGTAATTACCTTGGCTTGAGGCTAGGGTTTGGGAAGATGTGATTACCTAGGTTTAAGGCTAGGCTTCGGATAGAAGGTGACTACCTAGGCTTGAGGCTAGGGTTTAGAGAAAAAGCGATTACCTAGGTTTGGGACTAGGGTTTCAAGGGAATGCGATTACCTAGGTTTAAGGCTAGGGTTTGGAGACCGAAAGCATTTGAAGGTTTGTCTTGGTTTAGACCGAGCAAGTTTGAGGTCTAAGAGTGTTGCGGTTTGGGGCAGGTGAGCTTGATACCTCATGGTTGGATAGACTCGATAGGTTAGACCTAGGCTAGAGTGCTAGGGTTTAGCTAGGGTAAGACTCAGACATGTGTTAAGGAGATCGGGGCCTAATGGAATGGTAGGCATGAGATCTAGGAGATCGAAGGCTAGGCAGGGTAGCGTTGGGACATAAGGCTTTCAAGCGGGTAAGTCTTTTGTCCTAGAGAAACCGTGTTATGGGTTAGGACCAAGCAGGCTTGAGGTCGGCCAAGGAGCACCGGATTGGGATTGGATGATCCTAGTACCTAATACGCATGTCGGGCTTGGATCCTAGAGTGTTTGAAAGTTTAGGCTAGGTGCGAACCATAGGTGCGGGAAATGGTTTTGGATATATGACCATGTTGGCGCTTTAGGTAAAGGGATTGAGTGTCCAAGACTTTGCTTGAGTACAATAGGTACCTAAGTTGGATTGGGTACGCTTAGGTCCTAAGTTTGTCTCAGAGGTCATTCCACGTGACCAAGCTCGTTCGGCGATTGCGAAGGTGGTTTTGGTATGGGACCAAAGGTGTTAAGCGCATGATCTTTGACTGGACGGGTTTTAATATCTTTATGGCATATCACGGTACGCGGGAGGTCCTATGCGTTCGAGCACGTTTGAGGTTTGGACTCGTGGGGAAGAAAGGTTTGAGATCCATGGAGTTCAAGGGTGGACCTTGTAGGTGGCGAGGTTTGGACTCGGCTCGGATTAAGTAGATTAGAGACCTAAGGGGTTGAAGGTCAGACTAGGAAGTCTTTTGAGGCTAATGGGTGACACTAGCTTGGTACTTGGTAGGTTTAAGAGTGGTAGGGTCATGGCTTGGACATGACGGGAGTCGGGAGACGTAGATGTGTCGCTTTTAGTCGGACCAAGTAGGCTTGGGAATTAAAGAGTCCAAAGGGTGGAGGTCTAAGGTTATAGACCTAGAGAGTGGTCAGTTTTTTGATCTAAAGGGTTTAGGAGTTGAGACCTAATGTGTGGATCGGATATGCTAGAGACTTAAAAGATAGGCGATTGGTAGACTCGAGTGGTCTTGGGATCTAAAGGATCGCTCAACAGGTTAGACTGAGTAGACCTAAGAGGTTAGACCTAGGACGATAAGAGAGCTATTGCTTAGACAAGGTAAGGATGAGTATGTGTTGGTAGGTTTGAGATCTAGGAGATCGGGTAGGCTCGGGACCGGTAGGTTCGGGACATAATGGGTCACCCTAAGGATTTGGCTTTGGTTAACTGGTTTAAGGTCTAAAGTTTTGGGTAGAACCGGTTTGAGGCCGAAGGGGTCATGCTACGAACTTGCCGAAGGTCGAGCTAAGAGGTTATGATGTAACCTAGGTAAGACTCACCGGGTAGGTTTAGGATCTAGGTAAGACTGATCGGGTAGGCTCGGGACCTAGAGAGTTTATAGTGTAACTTAGGCAAGACTGACCGGGTAGGCTTGGGACCTAAGGTTTTGAACCAGGTAGGTTGGGACCTAAGGGTATCCTATTGTGTAGGAAATAGGGTGAAGGACCGAGTCGGTTCAAGAATCACAAAGATGGGTCTCAGAGTGGACCGAGGAGGTTTATACAAATTTTGTGGAGACCGAGAGTGCGGGTTTATAAACAAAGTGTCGTGGAAGAGAAAACTTTTGAAAGTGTTATGATCTTATGCAGATGCCTTATAATTAATTATGATTCTAATCAATCCAAATAGTTCGTCGCGTGCCGAGTTTGACGATGAGGGGTGCCCTTCATCTAAGTGTATCCTTGTTGACGCCTCGGTATTCTCTGGGAAACCACATAGTCGACCCATTCCGTTGGGGATTATCTAATTTGGTGAGCGGGTACCCTCCTTCCTTTGAGAAACTCTACGTCAAGCTTGATGATGAGGGATGCCCTTCTTCTAAGTATATTCTTGTTGGGACCTCGGTATTCTCCGAGAAAACACATAGTCGACCCATTCTGTTGGGGAAGCCCCAGTTCGATAAGGGTGTAGAGCGGGGTATCCTACCTCCTTAAAAATGCACCCTTTTTTCTGCCTAGACCGCCCTTTCGGGTTTTCAATCTAGCGGGCATCTCTTTTGCGTCATTTTTATTTATTTATTTTTTTTTTTTTAATCATTCAGTCGACTCAAAAAAGGAAAAATAATTGTTTAAACATGCGGGGGCATTTTGGTGATAGTGAGAGGGAGAGAGAGATAGTACTCGCATTTTGACTCTTTGGACAATTGAGTGTATATAAAAGGAAGGAAGCCCCTACTTGACAGAAAGTAAGTGTTTAGCTCTTTCCTAGATTGTGGAACAGAAGACTTGTCGAAACATTTGAAAATTGTTTTATTCAAGATTCTCATTTGATTGCTCGAGAATGGACCTCGTTGATTAGTTAATGAGTTATGGTTAATTGGTAAACAAGTAGCCTCAAATTAATAAATGTTTTGATCAATTGTGAGTGAAGAAGTCAGGAGTAGAAATATGGGGGAAGAGAGAAGAGAAAGAAAATTGGCTCGAGGTGGGTTGTGTATATTTTGGACCGAACCGGGAGGTTGCCTACGTTCTCCTCAAGGTGAGGAGCTCAGGTCCGCGTAGTTCGGGGATGACCCGCTTGACGATGGTGTCGGGTTTCAGTGGGTATGTGTGGGAGGAAAGAAAAGAAAGAAAGTTGGCCCAAGGTAGGTTATGTTTGGCTTTGAGTGGTTGCCAGGTTGACGATGAAGTTGGGTTTTGAGTTTAGGGGTGTGAGGTTCGTTTGAGGTGAGTTGTTCTTTGTAGCTCATTGCGGTGGATTACTCGTTTGTAGTTGTTGCAGTGGATTGCTCCATCGTAGTTGTCATGGGTTGCTGCCGTTTATCTACTTTGTAAGGAAAGAAAGGAAAATAGAACATTTGAGGTGAAAAGAAAATGGGACTTTTACTTTTCCATGGTGATAGCCCCTTCTATTTTTCTTTTTCTTTTTCTTTTTTATTTTATCTCTTTGTGCACACCCTTTTTTTTTTTGCCTAGGCCGCCCTTTCGGGTTTTCAACCTAGCGGGCTTCTTTTGTGCAATGCTCTAACTTTTGCCTAGGTCGCCCTTTTGGGTTTCAACATAGCGAGCCATATTTTTTTTTATTTTTTTTATATTTGTACATGAAACATTGGGCAAGACAAGCCCCTAGTTTGCTTTCGCCTCTCTCGATTGCGAGGTAGCTTCCTTATAGTTCAAGCGGCCTTTTGCTGGCGGCGGGTATCCTAGCCCCTTGATTTTCACCGGTAGAGCTCCATTGGATTATCACGTGCGCCAATTAATGTCATGAATGACTTCGTGCACTTGTCTTACATTTGCGATGGAATACGGACAGCCCCAGTGTAACGGCATGTAGTACTCATGAAGGGAACAAACCAACCCTTTAAATTGTGGCAACATGGATGTCTATTTGATGATGAGCATCCGCAGTCCATTTCTTTGTCACGACCTTATAAAAAGGGGTCTAATGGTGGAATGAGAGGCGTATGAGGATAGTGTATGGGAGAAGGTGTATATAGAGAGTGTACATGAAGTGTGTACAAGGGGTGAGTGTATAGAGAGAGTGTATGGGGGTAGAATGTAGAGAGAAGAGAAAGTGATTCGTTCATCCCAATTGATCGAAGCATTTGTTATTTTGAGATTAATCGTTTACTTAGTTATGTGAATTGTTTGTGGGTCCATTTACCTTTTAATGAGTCGTCATTAATGAGTAAGATTAAGACTAATTCATCATATAAAGATATAGCAATCAAGCAAAAATGGTGAATAAGACAATTTTCATGAAATTGATATATGCAAGCTTATGTCTCAAGTCTAGAGAGAAAAGAAAAGAAATAAAGACCCTTTTATTGG
This sequence comes from Campanula takesimana, assembly GCA_026119855.1. Lineage (NCBI taxonomy): Eukaryota > Viridiplantae > Streptophyta > Magnoliopsida > Asterales > Campanulaceae > Campanula > Campanula takesimana. The sequence goes on from JAOWBW010000223.1 coordinate 1,218,997, forward strand.
AACTAAAAGATTTAAACTGACTAGTCCGGGGTGGACTTTTACTTAAAGAAACAAAAATCGTCCAAGGTGGACTTTTGACTAAGGACATTCTAGAACCTACGAAGACTGAATGACCCTTTTCTTTTCTTTTATTTAAAGGAGGTAGCCCCAATTTCCTCTTTTGCCCATGCCCATGTATTCTGTTGGCGGGTGATGGCTCCGCTGTCAATGAGGCTTTGAATCTTTCTCCTCAATTGGAGGCAATCTTCGGTGTCATGCCCAATGTACTGGTGGTATTGGCAGTGTTTGGAGGGATCCAAGCCTTGCTTCACCCTACTTGGTTCATAGTTGAACAAGGAGACAACTTGCCGGCTTGAACTAGACTTTTGAAGAGTTTGGCTAACGGCATACCCAAGTCATTGTACTCGCGTTCGTCCTTCCGAACTGTCTTTGAGGGTGGTTTAGGTACCGGTACCTGTCGTTGATGAGTAGTCTTAGGAGGCATCCCAACGGGGTAAATCTGTGATGGCCCATACATTTGAGGAGCGTACGGGTGTTGAAATTGAGCAAGAGTGAGAACTCGGCCGAGGTAATCATAAATGCAATAAATATCAGAGTGAAGGCGCTTCTCGGTGTCCTTTAGAGCCTTGCACATCTCTTTTTGAAAGCGGTCGACTTGCTTGAGGAGGGCAGTCTCAAAGTAGGCTTCTTGTTCGTCGAGAGCGGTCCGGAAGAGGGTTGCTTGCTCGTTGAGGATGGTCTCGAAATGGAGCGCTTGCTCATTGAGATCAGTATTGGTGTGGAGAGTTGTCTCGAGACCTTGGGTAATAGCTTCATTTGCAACTTCGATGTTCCTTTCAACAGACATGATGCAGGATCTACAATAGTTGTAGGGGAATTATGTCTTTGAATTGAGCTTAGATTTATAATTAATGACAAGGCATCGTTATAAAATCACTTTTGGAAAAGAGTCGGTCTCCACACTTTGAAATGCATTTTTGACAAGAATTTGAAAGTTTGACCGGGCCGAAGTTGCCTACGTTCCCCTTACCATGAGGGAGAGGTCCCACACAATAAGAGGCTCAGGTCGCCGTAGTTCGAGTCAAGTTAGACTTTTAAAAAGAGGTGAGAGGTGACCATAGGGGTCAAGAAGAGGGAGACGACTCGGTCCTTGGCCAAGCATGGGTGAAGAAGACCTACAGGATTCGGGTAAGGCTTGACTTACGGTTTGACCTAAATTTGACCTAAGGTTTGACCTAAGGTTTGAGACAAGAAATGGTTCAAGCTAGGATGCGACGATAATGGTGGGTTGACCTAGATGGGTAAAGGATAGGTCGACCTAAATAAGAAGGGTTGGATTGACCTATATGTTGAATGGATCAAGATAGCGGGTTGCCTATGGAATGATCTAAGCGGGATAGACATGGTTTGACCTAGGCGGGTCAAAGCGAGTAGGCTAACCTATTCGGGTTGGTTGACCAAGGGAGGTTAGAGATTGACCTAGATGGATCCAAGATAGGTAAATCGACCTAAGTGGGTCAAAGGTTGACCTCGACGGGTTTAAAGGTGAAGGGGTAGTTTTAATCCTAAGACAGACAAGTTGACCTAGATGGCTCGAGGATGGTGTGCGGACCCAAACGGGTTGAGATGGGTTGACCTAGGTTGGTCTGGACAACGGTGGGTCAAATAATGACCTAGGTGGGTCAAGATGACGGTTTGACCTAAGCGGGTTAGGACCAAAGGTAATTGGGTTCACCTATGGAATCAAAGATTGACCTAAGAGGTCGAAAACGGATAAGGTTGACCTAGGAGTCCAAGTTTGACCTAAGAGGTCGAAGGTGATTGGGTTGACCTAGGAGGTCAAAGGTTGACCTAAGAGGTCAACGGGTGATAATGTTGACCGAGGGGGTCAAAGGTTGACCTAAGAGGTCAAAGGTGATAAGGTTGACCTAGGAGGATGAGGTTGACCTAGGGGGTCAAAGGTTGACCTAAGAGGTCAAAGATGATTAAGTTGACCTAGGGGGTCAAAGGTTGACCTAAGAGGTCGAAGGCGGATGAGGTTGACCTAGGGGGTCAAGGGTAGACCTAAGAGGTCAATGATGATAAAGTTTACCTAGGGGGTCAAGGGTTGACCTAGGAGGTCGAAGGTTTGACCTAAGAGGTCAAAGGCGGATGAGGTTGACCTATGGGGTCAAAGGTTGACCTAAAAGGTCAAAGGAGGATGAGGTTGACCTATGGGGTCAAAGGTTGACCTAAGAAATCGAGGGGTGACCTAAGAGGTCGAAGGTGATAGGGTTGACCTAGGAGGTCAAGGGTAGACCTAAGAGGTCAAAGGCGGATAAAGTTGACCTAGACGGTCATGGGTAGACCTAAGAGGTCAAAGGTAGATAAGGTTGACTTAGGGGGTCAAAGGTTGACCTAGGATGTCAAAGGTAGATAAAGTTGTCCTAAGAGGCCAAAGGATGGTGGGATTTTGACCAAAGCGGGTCGAGATGAAGGGTAGACCCAAATGGATCGCAATGATGGGTAGGTAACCTAGATAGGCCAAGATGAGGAATTTTGATAGATGGCCCAAGGGGTGAGCGATGGACCTTAGAGGTCTCCTAGATGCAATGCACATTTTATTTTGTGAAAAGTTTTGCATTTATTTACATCCTAAATGGTTGGTCTAAGGAGTGTCCTAATCTCTATGTGTGGGTTGACACGGGTAGGATAAAAGGTTCCCTCCGCTCGCGGAACGTACACGGTGAGTGGAGTAGACGAGTGACTCGAAAAGAGGGCGGCAGTAGCGCACAAATTCCCGCACATCGAATACTCCGGGTGATAGGGACATGTGCAGTGCTGACACGGACTAGTGGTAGTGTGAGGCAAGAAACTAATTCTTTTTAGGGAGCAAAGAGAGAAGCTTTGAACGTTTGAATGATGCGATGCAATGCATGAGAGAGAGAGAGAGAGAGAGAGAATAATGTACAAGGGAGCATAGCATAGTTTTGTTTGACCCTAATACTAAAGCGAAGATAACAAGGGTACATGGTACAAGGTACAAGGTACATGTATTAACATGATGGAGTGCGCGGGTGCATGTGTAAACATGGCTTAACTGTAGGGGGCACATGAAAACATGGCAAGTGTGCATGTGTAAACATGGCAGGTGTGTGCATGTGTAAACATGGTAAGTGTGTGTGCATGTGTAAACATGGCAGGTGTGTGCATGTGTAAACACGGCAGGCGTGTGCATGTGTAAACACGACAGGCGTGTGCATGTGTAAACACGACAGGCGTGTGCATGTGTAAACACGGCAGGCGTGTGCATGTCTAAACACGGCAAGTGTGTGCATGTGTAAACACGGCAAGTGTGTGCATGTGTAAACATGGCAAGCATCATGATATGACGAAAGTTAGACCCACTAAGTTTGAAAAAGTTTCAAAGCAGTCCCCAGCAGAGTCGTCACTGTGAATACGTGTGTTTGAATTTGTGATATTCATAGCAACATTAAAATTATGAGAGTCGCCACGCCGTTTTAATTAAAGCCAAAACATTGAGAAAAAGCATGTTTAATGGGTTCGGGGGTCAAATTACAGCAAGAGAAGAATATTGAACGTTATCACTCCTATTGCCCGAATTGATCGGTCTTTCTATCATGATGAATGTGTTAGTAGTGTGTTAGTGATTTAGACCGGATCCGAAGATTGCCTACGTTCCTCTCAATGTCAGCGTAGTTCGCACATAATTAGAATGTGGAGAGAGAATAGGGATCATGCATAATGAAGAGGGAGGAGAAAGAAACATGCAGGATGATCACATCCTAGAATAATGACTATGCCATCAATGAGATCTCAATGAACATTCAACACATTCATCATGGGAGGATTATTGATCATGGAAGTAATTACCTAAAGTTTAGGGTTTAGAAATAGTTCCTAGATCATCTTTGGGTTGATGAACCCTAGATCATTATCGGCTATGAAATAACATGTAAATATGAAGATCACAACCCTAAATATAGCATAAATAAGATTTTAATCTATGAACACGAAGAACATGCGAAGAACATATTATGAACATATGAATGAACATGCAAAGCATATGAAGAAACTATGAATAAACATGCAAGAACATGAATATTATGAAGAACACATGAATAAACATATTAAAAATATGAATATCAAAGATATACATTAAAAATAATGCAAGAACATGAAGAAAAAGTTAGAAAACTTACCTTTGTTGGCAAGAAATAACCTTGGATCTTCTTGGGATTCTTGAGAGTGTTTTTGGAGGCTTGAATGACATGATTTGGGAGCAAAATCGTCACTTGGAAGCTCTAAAATTCGGATCCCTTAATTATGAGGCAAGGGAGGTCTTTAAATAGGAAACTTGTGGAGAGATCTGACGGTCTAGATCACCTGAGGCAAAGATGGCCGCGTGGCCAAGATTGCATTTGGCAAACATGACCGCATGGCCAAGATTGCATTTGGCAAACATGGCCGCCTGGCCATGATGGAATGTGGCCGCGTGGCCAAGTTCATTTTTTTCTTGTTCTTCTTTTTCTCGCGTTCGATTTGATATGCGGTGCGTTTCGTAATTCATCCGGAGTCAAAAGTTATGACTGTTTTCGTGCCGACTGTAATTTAAGTCATTCTAGATATTCCTAAAATAATGAGCTATATTTTGGGAATCCGGGACAAGTCTTTTGCAAGGTTTCTAATCCCTATAAAGTCCTTGTATATTTGGGAAAGCCCTAATAAACTCATTTTAAGATCGGGTACTAACAATAACACAATATCTTTGTTACACGATGTCTATTGAACGTAAGCCATGGTCAATGGTCAACTTACATTTGTTCAATGCTTTCTCGATCCCGAATGTATTGATAATACAAATCTTATTTGAGCACGGCCATGCATTTCATCAATACCATTCATCGAGTGGCCAAAGCTTGACATCTCTCTTGACGAGGAACAAATCCCATCTTGGCTTATTACTCTTCCCTACATGATTCCGATTATGCCAATCATATTCTTTATAGCTATCTTGTCGCGACCCCGGACCCCGCGGGCCCCGGGACCGCGAGCTGGACGTCGACTCTAACAATAAACTCCAAAATACCGAAGTTAAAATTTCCATTTAATACCAAAAGGTGGTGATCCAAATTTTACAAAACCGAGTTTGATAAAAACCAAATACAACTTATCATAAACTTCCACAAGTTTATGCTAACAAGAATACAAATATACAAAAACCTAATGACGTCAATGTTTGGTACAATTATCCCAAAAGGTTACACATTGATATAATGTAAACCAACCTATACAACTTTCCCCAAAAGAACGGATCCACACTCGACGTCCTCTTTCTCGTGATCAACGAGACTAATCCTTAGCACCTGGGGGGGGGGTTAAGGAAAAACAAAGATGAAAGGAAACGGGGTGAGATAAATCTCAATAAGTTACTAATGCAACTACATGACATGCTATGATGCAATAAGCAATAAGCAATGATAAATATCACATAGCACATCGCAATTATCATATAACAGATAGCAGCGGAAATAAACACATAACAAAGGATATAGCCAAGGTTTTCCAAACCGGAACATCCAAATAAAGGATCGCTGCGCAGCTTCAATTATCAACCAATCAACATCTTCATAATGGCATGAAAGCCGAAGAGAAAACCCCGGTACCGGAACCAAATCATAAAAGTGTCACAAAGGACAAGGACCATGACACAAAGTCATGCCCGTTAGCCAGATACATTCACAAAGGAACGCTGACTTATCCTTTCCAAGGCCAATCTGGAAAAGGGGTATAGTAAGGGCAAAACAATGGTCAACATTATAATGGACTTGGCTTTGCCATTATAATCTTTCCCATCGCCCGATGCAACAAATATGCCAGTTGGGCTTCCAAATGAATGCTAAGTAATAATAATTTAGCATGAATGAACAACTTAAGGTTCCAAAGTAGGGAACCATTCCAATTAAATCACCAAAAGGCAAACCAATACAAGCCGTGCATCAAAGATGAACCACGTTCCCAAAATGATACTAAATCAAATTCCATCTCGTATTTATTCACAAAGGAATCAAACCCAATCAATAAAGTGTTCCAACAATGACACTTAACACTTACTTAATTTCAAACACAAACTTGATCACAAAGGACTCAATTCTAACACTAGAATGCACTACAATGTTCGCTAAGGTCAACTAGGAGGACACCCAAGAATTGGATCACAACGCATTCTTTAGTCACACAATTTAACAAAATGTGCATTTTTCAGAGACCTGTGCGGCCGCCCACTATGGGTTGTGCGGTCACCCAAAGTTCCTCAAAACAAGAACAAAAACTCTCAGAAAGGTGCGCGGTCGCCCAAACTATTTTGGGCGGTCGCACAACATGCCGGAATCGCCAGAATCGGGAAGAACAACTTGGTTTCTTCCATTTTCAACCCAAACACAAAACACCCAAAATCCAACACTCCCAACAAGATTTCTAAGGTACCCAAACATTATTTAAACAAAGAGGGGACCTTAACAACACCTTAATCAACCAAACCCAAGATTAAATCAAGGCATTCATCAATTCACCATTTTTAACCAAAAACTCAATAAATTCCAAATAAATTCAAAACTCATCCAAACTTCAAATGTAACACATAAATCATCATATAAGCGTGATATGAACATTTTAGCATTTAAATGGGGGAAAAGTAACTTACTTGCAAATTCTCAAAGTTGACGGAATTCAAATCTTTTTGACTCTACACGATCCTAGCGACGATCTAAACAACGTTCAAGTTTTAGGAAATGAGAGAAGATGAGAGGAAGGAGGAGAAAATGAAGAGAGAAGAAGAAGGAGAAAATGTTACCTTTTGAGAGAGAGAGAGAGAAGATGCTGAGAGATGGGAGGGAGGAGTGTGAGGGAGATGGAGGTGAGGGAAGGTGTAGGGAGGGAGTAGGGGGTTTATTTTAAAAACTTACACTTAGGCCCCCTCTCTCACCCTACACACACAAACACTACACTCCCTACTAACAATTAAGACTCAACACTTCCACACTAGCCCAAATAACTCGAATAAAATGCTAGGCACAATTATTATAACACATAAATTGCACACATAATTATTTAAATAAATAAATAAGCAAATAATTAAATAAAAATCATTTAATTACTAATAAAATAGAGCCTATATTTCGGGTCGTGACATTCACTCCCCCTTAAAGAAAATTCGACCCGAATTTTAACGAGACTTACTTTAAACAAAAAGCCACGGAAATTTCCTCTCGATCTCATCTCGGAGCTCCCACGTCGACTCCTCGATGTTATGATTCCTCCAAAGGACTCGAACCAACGCGATGCTCTTGTTCCTCAACTCTTGGACTTTGGAATCTAAGATCCGAACCGGTCGTTCCTCATAACTCATATCGGGCTCAATATCTTTCGGTATCCTCGGTAACACGTGAGACGGATCATGAACATACTTCCGAAGCATAGAAACGTGGAAAACGTTGTGCAACCGGTCCAAAGATGATGGCAACGCAAGACGATACGCAAGAAGTCCAACCTTTCCCAAGATCTCAAACGGACCAATAAACCTCGGAGCCAACTTGCCTTTCTTCCCAAAACGACGAATACCCACCTTCGGAGACACTTTCAAGAATACCAAATCACCAACCTGAAAACTAAGGTCTCGCCTTCGGTTATCTGCATAGCTCTTATGTCGACTCTGGGCTGTCTTCAATCTATCCCGGATAACTTTAACTTTCTCAACCGAATCCCGAAGCAAATCAATACCCAAAACTTTCGCTTCACCAACCTCATCCCAACAAATAGGCGATCTACACTTCCTTCCATACAAGGCCTCAAACGGTGCCATCTCGATACTAGCCTGATAACTGTTGTTGTAGGAGAATTCCACTAGCTGCAGGTGCGAATACCAAGAATCAGAAAAATCTATCGAACACGCTCGCAACATATCCTCCAAAATCTGAATAGTCCTCTCGGATTGACCATCGGTTTGAGGATGAAAAGCTGTACTGAAACGCAAATCTGTACCCAAAGCTTCCTGAAACACCTTCCAGAACCTAGAAGTAAACCTCGGGTCTCGATCTGACACAATGCTAACCGGAACTCCATGCAATCTAACAATCTCGTCGATATAAAGGGTCGCAAGCTTCTCCATCGAATACCTGATGTCAATAGGCAGAGAAATGGGCACTCTTGGTCAATCTATCCACTATTACCCAAACACTGTCATACTTCCTACGGGTACGAGGCAGTCCCGTAACGAATCCATAGTCACATGCTCCCATTTCCACTCAGGAATCTCTAACGCTGAAGCAATCCCGCGGGTCTCTGATGCTCGGCTTTGACCTGCTGACACGTTAAACACCTCGAAACATACTCGGCTATTTCCCTTTTCATATTAATCCACCAAAATTGTTGCTTCAAATCCTGATACATCTTCGTACTACCCGGATGAATAGTATATCTCTATTTATGGCCCTCATCAAGAACTCTCTGTTTAATTCCATCAACATTCGGAACACACAAACGACCACGGAAAGTCAAAACTCCACTCGAACTCAAAGAAAAATCCTCGAAATTCTTTTCCTTCAATTTACCCATTATTTTCACCAACTCGGGATCCTCTTTCTGAGCCTCTTTTATCCTCTGAATTAGGGTCGGAGACACCCTAATATTCGCAAAAATAGCCCCATGTCTCGATTCACGAGGAGACCAATCTCGAACATCCTCTAGCATTTTCCACTCTCGAACCCTCATCGAAGCCACATAAGACTTTCTACTAATCGCATCGGCTACCACATTCGCCTTCCCCGGATGATAAGAAATCGTACAATCATAATCCTTCAACAATTCCATCCATCGGCGCTGTCTATTGTTCAACTCCTTCTGGGAGAAAGGTACTTCAAACTTTTGTAATCGGTAAAAATTTCAAACTTCGCTCCAAAAAGGGTAGTGCTTCCACTTGTGCAACGCAAATACAACAGCCGCTAACTCCATATCATGAGTCGGGTAATTCTGTTCACTCGGGGTCAACTTCCTCGAAGCATACGCAATTACTTTCCCATTCTGCATCAACACACATCCCAAACCCTCTTTCGAAGCATCACTATAAATCACTAGGCCATCACTCCCATTAGGCAAAGTCAAGATCGGTGCGGTAGTCAACCTCTTCTTCAATTCCTCGAAACTCTTGCCACATTCCTCGGTCCACACAAACGGAACGTTCTTTCGGGTCAACTGCGTCATCGAGTAGCAATCCTCGAAAACCCTTCAATAAACCTTCGGTAATAACCGGCTAACCCAGAAAAATACGAATCTCGGTCACTGACTCGGGTCTCTTCCAATCCACTATAGCTTCAATCTTAGACGGATCCACAGAAATCCCATCTTTCGAAATAACATGACCCAGAAATGACACCTTCTCGAGCCAAAATTCGCATTTACTGAACTTCGCAAATAATTTCTCCCTCGCAAGAACGGATAAAACAGTCCTCAAATGCTGCTCGTGCTCCTCTCGAGATTTCGAATAAACAAGAATGTCGTCGATGAAAACCACCACGAACGAATCAAGATAGGGATGGAAAACTCGGTTCATCAAATCCATAAACACGGTCGGCGCGTTCGTCAACCCAAACGGCATAACCAAGAACTCATAATGACCGTACCGAGTGCGAAAAGCAGTCTTCGGAATATCCTCCGATCGAACCTTCAACTGATGGTACCCACTCCTCAAATCAAGCTTAGAGAACACAACGGACCCTTGAAGCTGATCAAATAAATCATCAATGTGCGGTAGAGGATACTTATTCTTCACCGTAACTGATTCAACTTCCAGTAATCTATACACAATCTCAAAGAACCATCTTTCTTCCGCACGAACAAAACCGGTGCTACCCACGGGGAAACACTAGGGCGGATAAACCCTCGATCAAGCAACTCTTGCAACTGGACCTTTAATTCTTAAACTCTGCGGGAGCTAACCTATAAGGTGCTTTCGAAATCGGAGCCGTACCCGGCAAAAGATCTATACTAAACTCAACCTCACGATCGGAGGCATCTCATACTCGGTAGAGAAAACATCGGGAAACTCCCGAACTACCCGAACACTATCAAAACTAGGGGTTCTTTCCTAGTATCAAGAACACTAGCCAAATACCCCTCACAACCACTATGCAATAATCGCCTCGCTTTTAAAAGAATTAAGCGAACCTTTCTACTCAGAGGACAAGCCTCAAACACAAACTTAGCACATCAGGAATAGAAAATGTAACAATTTTTCTTACGGCAATCAACAGAAGCGTGAAACTTGCTCAACCAATCCATACCCAAAATGACATCAAAGTCTTGGATAGGAAGAACTACCAAATCCGCACAAAGGACACGACTACAAATAGCCACATCACAAGAACGAAAGACTCGATCAGAAATCAAGCATTCTCCTATAGGGGTCGACACCTCTAGCACGTACGGTAAAGACTCGAATGCAGCATTTAACATAGAAGCAAATTGCACAGAAATGTATGAATGAGATGATCCTGGATCTACTAACGCTCGTGCGCTCACATTAGACACAAAATAATACCTCCAATAACGGATGGATCATCGGTAGCTTGTTGTTGTTCATGGCATAAACCTTCCCTTGAACTTTGGGCTTCCCTGTACATCCCTTTTCTGACCCTGATTAAAACCAACCCCTGACCCGGATGACTGTCCTCGGTGCCTCGTGCAATCTCTCGCAAAGTGCCCCATTTCACCACAATTGATGCACTTGCCTTGCTTTTTCCAACATCTATCCTCCGAATGGCCTACCTTTTGAGAAAAGGTGCAAGGTTTCCTAATTTGGCTCCCTTGGTTCCCAGAAGTGGTACCCGGGTTCCTTGGGTTCGGTTGCCCTCGGGACTGAGATTGTCCCCCAAAGTTACCTCGGTTATCGGAACGGTGTTGTGGCTTGCCTTGAGCTCCTTGCTTAATCGGATTGGCCACCTCGGTCTTCCGCTTATGCTCCCCAATATCTTGCTCTATCAAATAGGCTCGGTCCACCGCATCTAAAAGTCACAATACGTTGAGCAATTAGCTGAGTACGGATGGAGGTCTTCAATCCCCGAATAAATCTCATAGCCTTTTGTTCCTCGGTCCTCACCAAATAGTCGCAATACCGGGCTAATTTCTATGAACTTAGCCGAGTATTGTGCTATAGACAACAATCCTTGCTCCAAGTTGAGTACTCGATCTCCTTTCGATTCTGATCAACAACCGGAATGAAATGCTCTCTGAACTTACGCACGAACAACTCCCACGCATACACTGTGCGAGTATCATCCCAAGTAGCTTTAACGCCTTTCCACCAATGCTCGGCGGCTCCAACAAGCTTGTAAGCGCAAAACCGGACCTTGTCCTCATCCGAACACCCAAACACATCATAAATCTTCTCCATAGACTCAATCCACAACTCGGCCTTCCTTACATCGGTTCCCCATCGAATTCAACCGGTTTCAGCTTCAGAAATGCTCCAAACCATAACGGGGTGGTGCTTGTTCTACCCTCGGACCTTGATCATGAATGGCCTTCATGGCCGCCTCAAACATGCCTTGAAACATGGCACGTGCTTCATCCCTTGTATCATTCGGATTCTGTGCCCCACTAGCACCTCCTCTGTTTCTTCTTCCAGACATTGAGAACAATTACCTGCATAGACATCAACCGTTAATCACTCCGCACACTACTACCCACCTAGGTCATACTAATCCACCTAGACTTATACATAGAGCTAAAACCTAGCTCTGATACCAACTGTCGCGACCCCGGACCCCGCGGCCCCGGGACCGCGAGCTGGACGTCGACTCTAACAATAAACTCAAAATACGAAGTTAAAATTTTCATTTAATACCAAAAGGTGGTGATCCAAATTTTACAAAACCGAGTTTGATAAAAACAAATACAACTTATCATAAACTTCCACAAGTTTATGCTAACAAGAATACAAATATACAAAAACCTAATGACGTCAATGTTTGGTACAATTATCCCCAAAAGGTTACACAATGATATAATGTAAACCCACCTATACAACTTTCCCCAAAAGAACGGATCCACACTCGACGTCCTCTTTCTCGTGATCAGCGAGACTAATCCTTAGCACCTGGGGGGGGGGGGTTAAGGAAAACAAAGATGAAAGGAAACGGGGTGGATAAATCTCAATAAGTTACTAATGCACTACATGACATGCTATGATGCAATAAGCAATAAGCAATGATAAATATCACATAGCACATCGCAATTATCATATACAGATAGCAGCGGAAATAAACACAAACAAAGGATATAGCCAAGGTTTTCCAAACCGGAACATCCAAATAAAGGATCGCTGCGCAGCTTCAATTATCAACCAATCAACATCTTCATAATGGCATGAAAGCCGAAGAGAAAACCCCGGTACCGGAACCAAATCATAAAAGTGTCACAAAGGACAAGGACCATGACACAAAGTCATGCCCGTTAGCCAGATACATTCACAAAGGAACGCTGACTTATCCTTTCCAAGGCCAATCTGGAGAAGGGTTATAGTAAGGGCAAACAATGGTCAATATTATAATGGACTTGGCTTTGCCATTATAATCTTTCCCATCGCCCGATGCAACAATATGCCAGCTGGGCTTCCAAATGAATGCTAAGTAATAATAATTTAGCATGAATGAACAACTTAAGGTTCCAAGTAGTAAGGGAACCATTCCAATTAAATCACCACAAAGGCAAACCAATACAAGCCGTGCATCAAAGATGAACCACGTTCCCAAAATGATACTAAATCAAATTCCATCTCGTATTTATTCACAAAGGAATCAAACCCAATCAATAAAGTGTTTCCAACAATGACACTTAACACTTACTTAATTTCAAACACAAACTTGATCACAAAGGACTCAATTCTAACACTAGAATGCACTACAATGTTCGCTATGGTCAACTAGGAGGACACCCAAGAATTGATCACAACGCATTCTTTAGTCACACAATTAACAAAATGTGCATTTTTCAGAGACCTGTGGCGGCCGCCCACTATGGGTTGTGCGGTCCGCCCAAAGTGCCTCAAAACAAGAACAAAACTCTCAGAAAGGGTGCGCGGTCGCCCAAACTATTTTGGGCGGTCGCACAACATGCCGGAATCGCCAGAATCGGGAAGAACAACTTGGTTTCTTCCATTTTCAACCCAAAACCAAACACCCAAAATCCAACACTCCCACAAGATTTCTAAGGTACCCAAACATTATTTAAACAAATAGGGACCTTAACAACACCCTTAATCAACCAAACCCAGATTAAATCAGGCATTCATCAATTCACCATTTTTAACAAAAAAACTCAATAAATTCCAAATAAATTCAAAACTCATCCAAACTTCAAATGTAACACATAAATCATCATATAAGCGTGATATGAACATTTTAGCATTTAAATGGGGGAAAAGTAACTTACTTGCAAATTCTCAAGTGACGGAATTCAAATCTTTTTGACTCTACACGATCCTAGCGACGATCTAAACAACGTTCAAGTTTTAGTAAATGAGAGAAGATGAGAGGAAGGAGGAGAAAATGAAGAGAGAAAAGAAGGAGAAAATGTTACCTTTTGAGAGAGAGAGAGAGAGAGAGAAGATGCTGAGAGATGGGAGGGAGGAGTGTGAGGGAGATGGAGGTGAGGGAAGGTGTAGGGAGGGAGTAGGGGGTTTATTTTAAAACTTACACTTAGGCCCCCTCTCTCACACTACACACACAAACACTACCTCCCTACTAACAATTAGACTCAACACTTCCACACTAGCCAAATAACTCGAATAAATGCTAGGCACAATTATTTAACACATAAATTGCACACATAATTATTTAAATAAATAATAATTTAAATAAATAAATAAGCAAATAATTAAATAAAAATCATTTAATTACTAATAAAATAGAGCCTATATTTTGGGTCGTGACATATCTGGTTAGGGATGTAACACCATCCTATTTCTTGTTAAATATTTGACATATTTGTTAAATACTTGAACTTGCATGTTATGTGTTAGTTTTACTTGGGTTAAATTTTTAACTGCTTTAAATAGTTAAGGTGGTTGAATGTCTAGTTTTGACTTTTGGGTCATTTGTGAAAATTGGACTTTAGGGGTCTTGTTGTTTAAAGTGAAACTTGAGGGGCCTAAGTGCAATTGTTTGAAAGTTGTAAGTATATCTTCCTTTTCTTTCTCTGAGAAGCATTCTCAAAGTTTCTTACGCTCCCTCTGTGTGAAAATAAAAAGCTAGGGTTGGGTTTTCCCTATTCTCGACTCCTCGAGCTTAATTATCCCTCCGTTCTTGATTCCGATCCCGGATTAATATTCGTGGCGTTGAATAGAGCGTTCCAGGCCGAACAGAAATAAGTTTGGGTCAACTTGAATTTTGACTAGTAAGTTATTATTAGCTCCCCCTTGCTTGTAATAACATGCAATAAATGTTTTCTCGATACTTGTAAATGTTAATTTTGTGTTTGGGGTGATTTTTGTGGTACTTGTAAATTTGGGACAAAAGGAGTAAAATTCCCCTGTGTAAAATTATAAAAGGATTTGGAAAGATGAGTTTGAATGATGTTATGCCTTTTCTGGGAATGTTGAATTTGTTAGGAAATGTACTCCTACGTTTGGAACGGAAAATATTTCAACCTAGGAAAGAAATGAAATTTTCGCATTTTAGTACACTGTGCGACCGCACAAAAATGAGTGTGCGACCGCACATCTTTCTGAAGGATTTTTCAAAGAAATTGACATGCTTGTGTGCGGCCGCACAGTCAATTGTGGGCGACCGCACAGTTGTCTGAAAAACAAAGATTTTGTTTAAAGTTTGTATAAAGTTGGAAGTAACCCTAGTTAAGGTAATATAACCTTAGTATAAGATGTCCTAGAAAGTGTTGTGATACTTTAGGGGCATCAGACTTGTCTTAAATATGTATACTCATTGAATTAAAATGAGAACATAAGTATAAGAGTAGTATCTCTTCTTTATGTCTTGAAAGTGCTATGAACAAGCATTAATGTGTTATACTTGTTGTGAATCCAATGATTGTGCACCTTAGAGGCATTAGCATAAGGTCTAGAGTTGATGAACATCCTAAGATTAGGATTGGGATTTGGTAGAGTAAATGTATAACTCTTATACTTGTTTGAATGTCCAAAATTTGGAAGTTTATAACTTGAAGTATAAGACATTAAAAGCTTGTACGTGATTTGAATATCCAAAGAATTGGATTAAGACTTGAATATAAGATAATAAATCTTGTACTTTGACTTGACACCAATACATATGTATGGTAGTGAACTAGAAAGTGCTATAAGTAAGCACTAACGTGTATGAGACATGTTCTTGTTTGTATGTGCAAACATTGCATACATTTGCTTGATACAAGGTGACTTCTTGACTACTTGAAGCATGTTCCTTGTTGAGCTAGTCCACTACATTTGGATTAGTTCCTCTCCCGTTGTTCAAGTAAATATCTACTTGTACTTTCTTG